>BLSH010348164.1:553583-567545 GCA_018402905.1 Glandirana rugosa
AAAACCAAAATATTTTTCGGTGGACAATAAGGGAGAAGTACACACTGTTACCATTTCTATAGCATTTCTGGTGTCGTCAGACAGCTCCTTTGTCTTTACCATTGTCACACATGAAGAGGGAATAACAGGTGGCTTTTTATAAAACCAAAATGTTCATTTATTGGCTAATTTGGGTCACATGGGTGGAGGCAATTCATCACAGGTGATCCTCATTTGAGATCTGCAACAGGTGAGCCAAATTGGGTTTCCATACTGATTTGCAGCAAAGGGTGCCAATACCACTGACAAGGCAAGCATTATGGTTTTCTCTGTTTTCCTCATAATGTTTATCTTTTTAAATGTTATTTATCATTTACAGTTTTTTGTCAAACACAAGCTATCTGTAGTAATATGTTGGTTAATTTGATACATTTCCTTCAGTAGATATTCCACAATATGTACATAAACTTCATGGGTGCCAATAATGGTGAGCAGGACTGTATATACACACACATGTATATTATATACATGTGTATGCCCGCTCAAACGTATGACTTTCTTTACTTCGCTGCTATGGGCTCTAGCCGAGATCTTTTGCAGACCTAGCAGCGCCCCTGCCTAGGATAACTTTCCACGTTGGCTGCGTAATTGACTTCTCTCCTTGCAGTTAGTAATGAAAGAGGGGTTTTATGAGACAAATATAGTTCAGTGGAAAATTTGAATTAGAAAACATAATTTATATTTTGACTGCTCTAAACTAATAAGAAGTGAGACTGCTGTGTTATGTTAGTGATAAACCTTAAAGCGTTTGTTACCCCAACATTTCATATACCTGATATGTGCCTGCTGTACCATGTACGTGTATGAGACCGTATTCTGTTCTCTTTGTAATGCTGCCTTTATGTGAAATCCCTGGCGTTCCTGCCAGTCCCTCTGCCTTCCTATTAACAACTGAGCACTCTGAGCAGGAGATCACATTGTGGTCAGTTCTCTAGCTATGCTGGGAACTCAGCCTGCTCTCCTCCAATGACCAGACATGTCCTGACACACCCCTTCCTCCACAGCCTGCTACTGGGAAGATTAGTGTTCTGTTGCTTCTCCTCCCCACAATTCTTATGCAGCTGAGAACAGAGGGAATGTGATCACTTATAAAAAAGGGAAAAAAGTTATCTCTCTATAATTTTTTTTATATCTATACAAGAATGTTTTGCCTTTTATTTCTATTTTAAACTGAATGGGTTGTTTTACAAGGTGATCGTTTACAATCACTTTCACTTTTTATTCTTTTTTTGGGTGGAGGGGGCCAACACTTACTTTACAGGAAGACTCTTTTTTTTTTTCCCCAGCTACTCCCCTTTTGTGTGCAGATATTTTCTTAACTACCCAGCTAGTAATGAGATACCCAGTCCTGGCTGGAAAAGCAAATGCCCCCTGCCCCTTTCTCCCAGCAATTTGACTAAGGGCAGCAGGAGCCAAATTCTTCACTGCATCAGTACGTGCCTCTAGAATCCAGAAAATCAGATAAGCGATGCATATCAGAACGTGGTGGCAGTTAACAACATGCACTGCAGATAAGTGTTTGAGGATTGGAGGGATAAAAGGTACCGGGGTGTTTTTACCTTAACCACTTCAGCCCCGGAAGGATTTCACACTTTAGGACCAGAGCACTTTTTGCGATTCGGCACTGCGTCGCTTTAACTGCCAATTGCGCGGTCGTGCGGCGTTGTGCCCAAACGAAATTTGCGTCCTTTTTTTCCCACAAATAGAGCTTTCTTTTAGTGGTATTTGATCACCTCTGCGTCATTTCTGATCGCCACTATAAACAAAAGAAAAGCGACAATTTTGCAAAAAAACCCAAATTTATTACTTTTTGCTAAAATACAAATAAAAAAAATATATATAAAAACACATTTTTTTTCATCGGTTTTGGCCGATTTATATTCTTCCTCATATTTTTGGTAAAAAAAATCGCAATCAGCATTTATTGATTGGTTTGCACAAAAGTTGCCACGTTTACGGATGATGAGAATTCATTTCTGGGGGTTTTATTTATTTATTTATTTTTACTAGTAATGGCAGTGATCTGCGATTTTTAGCGGTACTACGATATTGCAGCGGACATGTCGGACCATTTTTACACTTTTTTGTGACCAATGACATTTATACAATGATCAGTGCTATAAAAATGCACTGATTACTGTGTAAGTGCCATTGGCAGTGAAGGGGATAACCTGCAGGGGCGCTCTAAGGGTTAACTGTGTTCCCTCACCGTGTTCTAACTGTATTAGTGCTGGGCTGGAAGGGGGAGGGGAGTGATCATGGCTTCCATATACAGGAAGCCTGTGATCACAGCCCTTCCCCCTCTATGAGAACGGAAATCCATGTTTACTTACACGGACCTCCGTTCTTGCACTGCGGGGGAGCCATCGCGGGTAGCCGGTGGTGATCGAGTCTGCCATACCCACTCCCTGCCCCCCCCCTGAACACAGTGAGTGCACGAGCGCGCCTCTGGCAGCACGTGCACGCTCACAGTGCGGGATCTCGCAGCCACCGTCATATGATGGCGGTTTGCGATATCCAACCACTTTGTCGCCGCCGGTCAGCGGTCGGCAAGTGGTTAAAGTGTTTTTTCACCTTAAGTAGGTGAAAAACCTACTGTGCTGCAGCGCCCCCCCTCCTGCCCCCCCCTTTTTCTTACCTGACCCCGATCTGATCCAGCGGTGTGCACGAGTGCAGCGGCTCCAGCTGCTGTCTCTCTCCTCATTGGACGGATTGATAGCAGTAGGAGCCGTTTGCTCTCGTGGCTGTCAATCAAATCATGTGACACAAGAGCAGGGGTGGGGCCGAGTCCCGCTGTCTGTGTCAATGGATGCAGCAACGGGAAAGCGGCTTTCAGTGGGGGCACCTGGTGAAGAGGAGAAGCCTGGAGCACCGGTGGGGGACATCAGAAGAAGAGAATGTGGGCTGCTCTGTGCAAAATCATTGCACAGAGCAGGTAAGTATTATATGTTTGTTGTTTTAATTTTAAAAAAAGTGGGATTACAAACACTTTAATGCAGGGAATTATTTTATGTAAAAACACCTACCATTTAGTAGCAATCGAAGTGAATACTATATTATAATTAAAGGGCACAGCTCAGGACTTGTTGTGTTGTCTTACACATACTTGTTATCTACTGATTAGGAACTTGGCCAATGTAAACTTTTGTCACAAAAACCAGTCCTCTCAATTCTCTCAATGTCGCAATCACGCCGTATCACTGGACTCTGACCTGAGCAAAGTGAGGCTTTCTTGTGACACTTGTCCCTACGGCAGCTTATGCATTTCTTTTTGAAAAAGACAACTAGAAAATATTGTAAAAGGTTTCTTACACCTAAACTCTTAACAGTATTTTGACCCAATTGTCGGTAACTAGAAATGGTGCACTTTACTGCAAAAATTTAGCACGACTTGGTTAAATTGGGCAAAGGCCATGAAGTCTAATGCACAAAAAAACATAAAAGCTCACTTCACCAAGTATAGTAAAAAAGGATGTTGAGCAGACATAGGAAGTGGTACAGTGCCCTTAGCGAGTGGGGGGGGGGGCACGTAATCAGGGTGGGGGGATCTGGGGAGATGTGTTATGGGAGAGGTAAGTGTGTGTGTGCGTGGGGGGTGATCAGAGTGAAGAGATCTGGGGGGGGTGATCAGACTGGGGTTATCTGGGGGAGTGGTGATCAGGCTGGGGGGGTTATCTAGGGGTGTGATCAGAATGGGGGTATCTGGGGGTGTAATAAGGGTAGGGGTATCTGGAGGTATAAACAGGGTAGAGGAATCTGGGAAGGTGTGATCAAAGTGGGAGCATCTGGGGGGGTTATCTGGGAGTTTGCTAATGGGGGGAATCCAGACATTGGAAGTTTTAGTCGGCCTCACCTACCAGCTGCCTGTGGCCAGTGAGGGGAAGGAATGCATAACCTCACCCCCTCATTACACAATGAGGTTTAGTGGAAGTTCAGCACAGCTCCATTTTTAATGGTATGTGGTATCCTTCATGTTGCGCCCCATCACATTACGGGCGCAATGTGAAGGAGGTATCAGCTCGGTTTTAGACAGGGAGGAGCAAGAGGACGGTGGGGATGAGTTGGGGGGTGCAAAATACACCTTTGCCTATGTTGACAAAAATCCTTGCACACAAATGGAAACCAGAAGTGACATCCCGTTGCCGCCATATTGCCACACCCACACATGTCCACACTAAGGATACAGAGAGGAGGCAGCAAGCAGACATCTTATTACACCCAACGGAGTTTTTGATTTCACATTTATTTTTAACAGTAAACGGAGCTTACACACTAAAACACATTATATAGAAATACGTGACACTGTTTTCATGTTATATTTTAAAAGCAGCAGCAAGCCTTACGATCTCATTGCTTAGGAAATGTCACAGAACACCACTGCTTTTAAAATTTAACATCAAATCAGTGTCACATATTTCTATATACTGTATTTCAGTATTTAGGCTCCGTTTACTGTTAAAAATATGTGTGAAATCAAAAACTCCGGTGGGTGTAATAAGATGTCCGCTTGCCGCCTTCTCTTTGTATCCTTACTGTGGATGTATGCGGGTGTAGCAATATGGCGGCGACTGAACATCACTTCCGATTTCCACTTTTGTGGGGTTTCAATAAACAACGCTACACCAGTTCACACTGCCACGACCTGAAAGTGGCAGGACTTTGCCAGTCAACTTCGAGGCAACTTTGAAGCAACTTCAAACTCGACCTGTGGCCAATCAGAGAAGGGAGGGAGGGGGTTGCCTGGGTAATTCGTGGGGAGTATCTTGGTAAATTCTTTTCTTTTTCCTGTAAAGTCGCTTCAATATAGATGGGGGATCCGACTTGGAGGCGACTTCCATTGAATTCTATGGGCACAAGTCGGATAGAAGTCGCCTTGAAATAATACAGGAACCTTTTTTTATGTCGGAGCGACTTCAGTAGTATACATTAAGACGGCTCCCATTCATTTCAATGGAATTTCAGATGTCAAACGACACAAGTTGGAGTGCAAGTCGCCTATGTGTGAACCGACCCTAAAAGGCTCCATTCACACTTGAGCGTTTTGTAGCTTAACCACTTCAGCCCCGGAAGGATTTCCAGCTTTAGGACCGGAGCCCTTTTTGTGATTCGGCACTGCGTCGCTTTAACTGAAAATTGAGCGGTCGTGTGACTTTGTACCCAAACGAAATTTGCGTCCTTTTTTTCCCACAAACAGAGCTTTCTCTTGGTGGTATTTGATCACCACTGCGTCATTTCTGATCGCCGCTATAAACAAAAGAAGAGTGACAATTTTGCAAAAAAACCCCAAATTTATTACTTTTTGCTAAAATACAAATCCAAAAAAAAAAATATAAAAAAACATTTTTTTCATTGGTTTTGGCCGATTTATATTCTTCCTCATATGTGTGATAAAAAAATTGCAATCAGCGTTTATGGATTGGTTTGCGCAAAAGTGGTCGCGTTTACGGATGATGAGAATTCATTTCTGGGGTTTTTATTTTTTTTTTATTTTTTACTAGTAATGGCGGCGATCTGCGATTTTTAGCGGTACTGCGATATTTCAGCGGACATGTCGGAACATTTTGACACTTTTTTGGGACCATTGGCATTTATACAGCGATCAGTGCTATAAAAATGCACGGATTCTGTGTAAATGCCATTGGCAGTGAAGGGGTTAACCTGCAGGGGGCGCTCTAAGGGTTAACTGTGTTCCCTGGCCAGTTCTTACTGTATGGGGGCTGCCCTAGCTGGGGAAGGGAAGTGGTCACAGCCTCCATGTAGAGGAAGGCTGTGATCACAGCCCTTCCCCCTCACAGAACGGAGGTCTGTGTTTACTTACACGGACCTCCGTTCTTTCACCCTGGGGGGGGCATCGCGGGTGGCCGGCAGAGATCAACTCCGCCGCACCCGCTCCCTGGCCCTCCCCGAACACAGTGAGCGTGCGCGCGCTCACTAGGCTCGATCCCGCAGCCGCCGTCATATGACGGCGATTTGCGCAATAGAGCCACTCTGTCGCCGTCAATTGCCGACCAGCGATCGGCAAGCAGTTAAATATGCCTGAAGCCTGAAGCTACAAAACGCTGGAGGGGAAAAAATCAATGTTTCTCTATGGAGATGGTTCACATCTCCACTCAAAAACGCCTGAAGCCAAACGTCTGACGCTCAAACTACTCCCGAATCGGGCATATTCCAGCGTTTCTGACACTTTTCTATTGACATAGAATCAATGGAAAGGCGCCACGCGTGCGTATTAGCGCGACATCGGGCGTTTGCGCGACAAAATGCTTCAAATATGCCCAAAAATGTGTCGCTCAGGTGTGAATGCAGCCTTGGAGTGTATGTGTTTTAGTTTGGCAAATGACATTCATTTTAAAATTGAATGTTAAGAGCAAAGAAATTCTAAAGTACTTTTGAACGACATTCATCATATTATCAAATGTAGTGAGAATGTCCATGCAACGTCCCTATACTGCTGCAGGAACACAACACTGTTTACTGTAAGTAGCTAAAAAAAAGTCACAAGAAGCCTGGAGTTGGGCTTTAAGTTTGGGCTTTTAAATGATTTTTGCCCGGTATGGTTGACCATTCTGAAGCCATGCAAAGGGATCGTATTTTTCCTGCTTCATTATCTGTCTGACACACTTGTAGTAGCCATGACAAACAAGAGGGCCTGAAAATTTACATGCAGGGTCTTCCAGATTAGGGTTGCCACGTCATCCCTTTAATCCAGGACACATATTAATTACACAGGTTTTGTGGCTGATTAAGGTGGTAATTAAACTCACTCAATGCCTTATTTGCATTAAATCAGCCTCAGAACCTGTGTAATTCATATGTGTCCTGGATTTAAGGGATGATGTGGCAACCCTATTCCAGATCAATATGAAATTGCTGCCTAATATAATCTGTCAGCTTTCATCCAAAATGGTAACCCTTTTTAAAGGTGAGTTGGACTTAATGGTTTTGCATAGCAACCTGCAAGGGTGAACAAAGCCTGCATTATGTTAAGGTTAGTGGTTAGGGCTAGATTACCTTACAATCAAGCTTCATGCCAAATTATTGCAAAACCTTCTCATTGTTGTATAAGGAAGTGTTTAAAATAAAGCTTACTTAATGATCTGTAGATATTTGTTTCCTTGTTATATTGTCTTACTAGCTATCTAATGGCCCATACACACGATCCGATAATCGGACGGAAAATCCTGTTTTCGAAACGATCGTATGATAATCGGATTGTTAGTACAGAGCTTTCGAGAGCCGATCATGACAGTTCATCCGATATTATTCGTTCGGACAAACAGGAAAAATGGTGTCCGAAAATACAATACAAATACAAGATTTTTTATTCTGTCGTATGAGAATTTTCATGACTTTAATACACTCTTCTAATTCGGAGATTAGCATGTAAAAAAAAAAACAGACAATCTGTCGTCCGATTTTCGGAACGTGTGTACGGGGCTTTAGGAAGCTCAGCCCAGGGGAAAAACTGATTATTATTGTACTAATATCATTGTTTTAGGTAAGTTCACTTAAAACTGTTATAGCCATCAGTGGGCATTACAGTGAGGGGAAAAAGTATTTGATCCCCTGCTGATTTTGTATGTTTGCCCACTGACAAAGAAATGATCAGTCTATAATTTTAATGGTTGGTTTATTTTAACAGTGAGAGGCAGAATAACAACAAAAATATCCAGAAAAACGCATTTCAAAAAAGTTATAAATTGATTTGCATTTTAATGAGTGAAATAAGTATTTGACCCCTTCGCATAAAAAATGACTTAGTGCTTGGTGGCAAAACACTTATTGGCAATCACAGAGGTCAGACGTTTCTTGTAGTTGGCCACCAGGTTTGCACAAATCTCTGGAGGGATTTTGTCCCACCCCTCTTTGCAGATCCTCTCCAAGTCATTAACCACTTGCCAACCGTGTATAGTATATATACGGCAGCAAAGTGGCACGTTCCCGAAAATGGGCGTTTGTAAACGGCGATTGCGCATGCGCGCGCTGGCCACATGCTCCGTGAGTGGGGCCGCAGGTCAGGCGGACTGGATGTCCGCTGGTGACCCGCGATCGCTTGTGAGAGAGCCAGAACGGGGAACCGCCGATGTAAACATGGCGGTTCCCTGCTCTGTGAGGGGGGACATGACAGATATACTGATCCCTGTACCCCTAGCAGCCCCATACAGTTAGAACACACACAGGGAACACCGTTAACCCCTAGATTGCCCCCCTGCAGGTTAACCCCTTCCCTGCCAATGATATTTATACAGTAATCAGTGTTTTTTGTTTTTTTTTTTTTAGATCTGATCGCTGTATAAATGTCATTGGTCCCATAAAAGTGTCAAAAATGTCCGACATGTCCGCTGCAATATCACAGTCCCAATAAAAATCGCAGATCGCCGCCATCACTAGAAAAAAAAATAGCAAAAACTTCATAAATTAATTCTCACGGTTTGTAAACGCTGCAACTTTTGCGCAAACCAATCAATAAACGGCAAACCATGATTTTTTTTTTTTAACCACAAATATGAGGAAGTATATAACTAGGCCAAAACTGATGAATAAATTTGTTTTTTTATATATTTTTTTGGATATGTATTATAGCAAAAAGTAAAAAATTTTGTTTTTTTTGCAAAATTGAGGTGATCAGAAATGACGCAGAGGTGATCAAATACCACCAAAAGAAAGCTCTATTTGTGGGGAAAAAAGGATGTCAATTTTGTTTGGGTTCAATGTCGCACGACTGCGCAATTGTCAGTTAAAGTGATGCATGGCCTCTCAAAAAGTGCTCTGGTCCTACAGTGGGAAATCCTTCCGGGGCTGAAGTGGTTAAGGTTTCCAGGCTGACGTTTGGTAACTCAAACCTTCAGCTCCCTCCACATATTTTCTATAGGATTAAGGTCTGGAGACTGGCTAGGCCTCTCCAGGACCTGAATGTGCTTCTTCTTGAGCCACTCCTTTGTTGCCTTGGCCATGTGTTTTGGGTCATTGTCATGCTGGAATACCCATCCACGACCCATTTTCAATGCCCTGGCTGAGAGAAGGAGGTTCTCACCCAAGATTTGACAATGCATGGCCCCATCCCATCCCAAAGCATAATGTTTCCACCTCCATGTTTGACAGTGGGGATGTTGTTCTTGGGGTCACAGGCAGCATTCTTCCTCCTCCAAACATGGCAAGTTGAGTTGATTTCAAAAAGCTTGATTTTGGTCTCATCTGACCTCAAAACTTTCACCTAGTTCTCCTCTGAATAATTCAGCAAACGTCAGACGGGCCTGTACATGTGCTTTCTTGAGCAGGGGGACATTGCGGGCGCTGCAGGATTTCAGTCCTTCACAGCATAGTGTGTTACCAATTGTTTTCTTGGTGACTATGGTCCCAGCTGCCTTGAGATCATTGACAAAATTCTCCCGTGTAATTCTAGGCTGATTACTCATCGTTCTCATGATCACTTAAACTCCACGAGGTGAGATCTAGCATGGAGCTCCAGACTGAGAGAGATTGTCAGTTGTTTTGTGCTTCTTCCATTTGCAAATAATCGTACTAAAATGTTGTAACCCTCTCACCAAGTCTTGTAGCCAATTCCAGCCTTGTGTAGGTCTACAATCTTGTCCCTGCCATCTTTGGACAGCTCTTTGGTCTTGGCCATGGTGGAGAGATTGAAATATGATTGATTGATTACTTCTGTGCACAGGTGTCTTTTATACAGGTAACAAACTGAGATTAGGAGCACTCCCTTTAAGAGAGTGCTCCTAATCTCAGCTCATTACCTGTATAGAAGACACCTAGGAGCCAGAAATCTTCACTCAATAAAATGCAAATCAATTTATAACTTTTTTGAAATGCGTTTTTCTGGATATTTTTGTTGTTATTCTGTCTCTCACTGTTAAAATAAACCGACCATTAAAATTATAGACCGATCATTTCTTGGTCAGTGGGCAAACGTACAAAATCAGCAGGGGATGAAATATTTTTTTACCTTACTGTAGTGGGTTAAAGCTGAAGTTTTACTTAAAAAGAGTCCCTGTAGCTTTAGTCACATAATTTACCTGCAATGATTGATGTCCCATAATGCGTAGGCAGCTGGAGCCTATTCAAATCTTCACTACAGGATGCCCCATTCTCTTCCTGTCTTGGAACGCTGCTACAGTGGTTACCAGCTTCAGGTCTTTATTACCAAAATCAATACCGATGGTCCAACGGGGACACCCCCCCCCCCCCAACCTTAGTACACTCACAGTAAAATCCCTTTCTCTGAGTTTATTGACAGACACAGCTGTTCTAATTCTTGACTGTAAGATTTTATAGCGACACCTACAGGAGTAAGACATTAGGTAGAAAAGCGCAAAGCTCTGTCTATGGGCAGTCCCCCCTGGTATAAAACCCTTCTCTGCTATAGACAAGCCAGTTAGCTAAGAAGCAGTGTCAGAAGCAAAACTCCAACAAGTGAGTAACAAAAAATCCCATTTTCTCTTACGTTCACTGACGGACATAGCTCTTCTGACTCTTGACCATAGGGATGTACCAAAGCAGTGCCTCAATGAGAAATGGCCTACCCAAAAAAAACAAACACCTGGAGCAACCAGGCAAACATGCCAACCACCCAAACAACCCCTAAAAGGGCAAACAAGGAACCTTAAACACCAGCCTGTAAAACCATGCAGCCAAAACAAGCATGCAAACACATCAACTTTGTAAAATTTTATAAAAGTGTGCACAGACATCAGGTAGCAACTTTGCAAATGTGAGACACAGATGTCTGATGCCAGAAAGCCCAGCGGGCAATTATCACCCTGGGGTAGTGTGCCCAGGGAAGGGAAGAGCCTGCTTTTTAATAGCATATGCCTGAGCAATCATCTGTCAGGTCCAATGGGAAAAGGGGCAGATGAGACCGCCAGGCCTTTTCTTGGGCCATCCGTGAGTACAAAAAAAGAATCTGACCTCTGCAAGGAGGCCATAGTGGACAGGTACAAAGGAGCCACTTGGACCACATCCAAGGAGTTCAACAGGATGTGATGGTCATGGACACAAGGGAGGCAGGACAATGCCCTTATTCAGGTGAAACTCTGACACCACCTCGATCCCAAAAAAAAAAAAGGGAAAAAGGGGAGAAAGACTATGGAACCATAGGTCCCAGGATGGAACCACACCCTTACTCTTGAACATTAGGCAGAAGAACTGGATTGCCTATAGTAGAGAGGGGGTTTTATACCAGAGGGGACTGCCCATAGATGGTGCTGTGTTCCTTCCAAGGTGGCACTATAAAATCCTACGGTCAAGAATCAGAAGAGCTGTGTCCATCAATTAATGAAAAAGAAGGCTGGTTTAATTAGAAAAGTTCTAGAAATGTTGAACTACAGTTCTAGGTTTCTAAATGCAAAATAAATACACAGGAAACTAAATCTTCTGGTAGCATACAATATTGGGGTACAGTGTTGGTCAAAACTACATAGGAAGAATATTTGGGAGGGGTTACTTCAGATTACAAAAGAGCAAGCAGTGTGATCAGGCAAAACAGAAAGTAAAAATAATTTTGGAGTGCATCACAATAGGGGCCATAGCCAGGAGGAAGGAGGTTGTAGGCAGGTTGCCTTTTTCAGCTTTAGTTAGATGCTACCCCAGCCAGGAGGGTTAGAGTTATTTATGTTTATGGGGTCTTTCTTGGCCGGCTTCTTGGCTTCTACCCTCTGGTTCTGTGCATTATAAAATGGACAGGGGCCTGGATCCTGGAGCCATCGCTGCTACTTGCGTTCATGCTTGTGGTTACTGTTGGGGGGAGTGTATTTTTTAAGCACATGATTAGAGCCAGAGGCTCTAATAGTTTTCAGTAAAAGGTGGGCTCTGCGCCCCGATCCCACCCATTTATGTGACGATAGCGAATTCATTTTCAATATTTTCACTAAAGTTCCTCCCCGCCAATCAGGAGGCTGATCAGAAGACCTGTTTCCTGACTGGCCAAAGCATCAGCCGATCCTATTGGATGCCTAGCGCTTAGGGTAGAATAGATAGATAGAAGACACATGCCGGCGGAAGCCGCTGGAGGAGCGGACACTGGAGCCACTGCCCGCACTTCAGGAGAGGAGAGGAGGGGAGGACACCACAGCCCGCCACCACATGAACGAGTAAGTGCCGGACCACCTCTGTCAGTGCTGCGCCGTTGGCCGGCCACCTTAATTGAGTGCTTGTGTAGGCAGAAGTTACGGCTGCCTTTTTACACTGCCCCAGTCGGGAAGCTAATTGAGTTAATTGTGTTCCTGGGTTTTCTGCTTGGCGGGCTTTCTTGGGTCTAGCACACTGGTTCCATGTATTATAAAAGGAGCAGGGGGTCCTTGCCCTAGTACACGCAAGGGGAAAAAGAAAAAAAAAACAAGGAGCAGCCAGAGTCGGAATGTAAGTATTGGAACACTGACATGTTGTTATTTGAGCCTGGAGTAGAACAAACTATGGACTTATGCAGTTATGGGCGTAAGCAGGTATGCTGGGGCAGTAGCAAGCCTTAGTTAGGGCCATCGTTCTTGGAGGACCACACGGTCGGATGGGACGAGCGTTCGGTTCCCCCTTGTAATTGGATGTTGGATGTGCCTTATACACATTGATCTTGTGAGTGTTTTTAACCTTTTTTAATAAATTGGTACTGGCATATTGCACTTAGAAGCGCCTCCTCTCTTCTGTTTTCTTTTTTTTCCCAGCCGTAGTTAGGGAATAAGGATTTTAGGAACGTATTTCCTATCATTTTTGAACGGTCGTTATCATTGTGTTAATTTATTCAGTAAAGTTTTGAAACTTTGCCTTTGCCTGGTCTGAAGTTACTAAAGGAGTGCAATGCAAGTAACCGGCGCACACATAATTTACATTGTTCGTGGGTCAGTTAAAGCACATTGGGGTATGAAGAAAACTTTGTAAGAATTAAACACAGAGAGAATCCAAGCAAGTGACTGCCAAGGGTAACGAAGATTTCACAAGCAGCCTGTTGTTAAGCCTGTGCAGGGGCGATAACTTCTTACAGTGAGGGAGATCTTGTCGTCAATCCTTCTGCAGCGATCTGTCTCCCATAGCAACAGATGCTGATCTGCCCCACCGGGGCCCTCATCCTGTGCTCAGGTACAGAAGAGTTAAAGTGGTTATACAGTCAGATTTTTTTTTTTTTTTTTACAAACGCTTTTATTGAAAGATCAAGCAATAAAACATCTTAATGACAGATGCAGTATAATCTAGAACATCATTAACAGAAAAATACAAAATGTTGTACTTTAACACTTATTTGTGCATATCTCCGAAATGTAGAAGGAGAAAGTAATCTTGCGAGGTCATATATATGAACATTGCTGTTAGAAAGGAGTAGAAAGAAAAAGATACATTTCAGTAATCTATTAAAGGTGATGAAAAAGGTGCCATTTTTCCCATTTAATTTGATAAACCTGGAGAGAGTCGTTAATTGTGTGTAGTATATATTCTGTTAATTTGGTTGACTCCATGCGTGAAATTACCTGTGGCCAGGGTACATTGGGTGATAGCCAATTGCATGCTATCGTCCATTGAATTGAACTGAATAGAGAGTGAATCAAGTCCATTTCAGGTCGTGGTATATTGGGTATAGATGAATCCTTTGGGGGTGATTTTAGAATAGGTCTACCATATACTGAGGAGAATTCTAGGTAAGAAAAATGGAAAGTAATAGGGGGTCTACAAAGTCTCCTACGCTGAATGGACCAAGGGATAATGTGTATAAAACCCTTACAGGAGAAGACTTTGGGTAAACCGAGTTTCGGAGAAGTCGTTAGGAGTTTTAGTGGTTGTTTTGTCAGTGAGATAGGGGAGAATAAACGGAAGAGATAAGTAGATATGGGTTATATGGTGCTGGACTTTACCTGAACTAAGTGAGAGATAAGTCAAGTTAAGTTACCTGCTATCGTACGTTAACCGATAGTGGGTTACATGGGACCG
>BLSH010348164.1:598878-608998 GCA_018402905.1 Glandirana rugosa
TATATATATATATATATATATATTTTTTTTTTTTTTTACTAATCTTGGCCAATTAAAAAAAAAAAAAACTAAATTTGTCCTGAAAAAAAAACAAGGTATAATCCACCTGGATTCAAAAAGTAGCTGCGATGATATGTTTTACTAACACATGTCAAAGTTGCAAAATTGGGCGTAGGCATTAAAATTTGTTTTACCCATAGGCGCAAAGGGGCTAATAAAGTTTAAACTGGGAAGCTGCAATGGCAGACTATGTGGTTAAAGAAGAATTCTGCCTTTCCTAAAAAAAAGTAATAAATGCACCCATTTTGCAAAAAGCAAAAATGTGCATTTATTTATTACATTTTTACCTGAAAAGTATTGCAATCACAATCAGTAAGCTGAGGGTGCAATGCTCTGGCTCTTGCAGACTCTTCCTCCAACCCCTGGTCCATACAGAGATACAGACCTTCAGTTAAATTGCTGGGGAAGTATTAATGGACTGCAATAATAATCTCCATTAAGAAATGTGGTCCCTCTGGTGCAGTGGCCTATGAGACTTGATGTTTTTTCATTCACAAACTCCTGTGAATTAATGATTTGGCTGTATGGACAGAGACAAACACAGTTTGTTGACTTCAAATCTGACAGGCACCAATGGAGAGAAGAACCCTGTAATTCTGGAAGTGTGGGTGCCAGTTTGGGGTGGGAGACTTTGCAAGCTGACCATATTTTATGCTACACCCTAAATATGGGTCATGAAACATAGTCTGAAAGGTGGAGTTAGCCTATAGTTAGAATAGCAAAATAAAAGTGAAAAACATGGCATGGCAAAATCACCAACAAAAACTCTGTTGTCATCTTGAGAAAAATTAATTCTGCAAGTTTCAATTAAATTAATGAATAAGGTTAGATTTAGGGTTAGGTTAATTATTATCAAAATTTTCCAGTAGAAAGCAGAAAATCTTTATAAATTGTCAGGATCTATCTGCAAAATACATTTTTCCTTTTGCTTAAACCTTATAATTGTCTTCTCTTATGTCTTCTCTATTGCTGTCTATTAATGTGTATTCCCATTTAGCTGTTTCCTCCCTGCCATGACTGTGATCTGTTTATTGTTTCCACAGTGGATGGACAATGGGGAGCGTGGCAGAAGGACTCGGAGTGCTCAGTCACCTGTGGCGTAGGACGGGTGGGGCAGAAGAGAGCTTGCGATAATCCAGCACCTAAACATGGAGGAAGATATTGCGTTGGATCTCCTACCAGAAATATTATCTGCAATACACAAGAGCCATGTCCAAGTAAGTAAAGAGATGTCTGTGGGGCATGCATGTAGCTCTACCCCCTAGGAACTGCTAGAAAGATGCCCAGGGTTCTTTTTCCCAACGGTAGTCCCGCAGTCAGGCACAAGGTCACAGTCACTTTTCAGTTCAGGGGTTTTCTTTCTGGTGTTTTTATTTTCGGGTAACTTGGATGGGGTTAGGGAATTGAGTGGGATACTCCACAACTATGTACATGTAGCTCCACCCCCATAAGAGTTGCAATTGTCAGGGTTTCTCACTGCTGCACAGCCAGTCACATAGGATTTTTTTCTTGCATCCAGACACAGAAATACAGTCCTTGCGCTTGTTTTTGTTGTTTTATTTAAGGGAATAATAACTTGTATGGGGTTAGGGATTATTGGATGCCCAACTTGACAATGACAAACAAAACCAGGGACAACTTCCATCCCATTTACAGCTTCCACTTCATCCTCCTGCACAAATCTTGATTCTTTGTACAGCTCCATTGGGTTCACTCTCAGCAACCTCCCCTTACAGGCTAGGAACTCTCAGTTCCTAGAAAAAGTAGCATATGGAGTAAACTGCTTCCTGCAACACCTTCTGCTTTCCTGTAGACACTGGTTCCAGCTCTGCTCCCCATAGAAATGTTAGCCCACATGGCTGCCATTTCACCAGCCCACCTGGCTGCTTCTTCTTCCCAGTTTACCCAACTGACATACTGAAGATCTCCCAGGGTAAGGTTGGATGAAGACTAAAGCCTCGTACACACGTGCAGATTGTTGGCCAACCGAACATCTAAATTTTGTCCAAATTGGCTGTTGGCGGTTGCGTCTAGCGTACTGACATGAGTCAAGTAATCAACCAACAAAGCCAAACGTATAGACGTGTTACGAGACTATAACGAGGAAGTTCAGGTGAATGTGATTTGTGAATTAGGAACACAGGTTTACACGACCAAGCACTTCCTGGATTCCGAGCATGCGTGTTTGCACTTCCAACTTTTGTTGGCCAACTTCTGTATACACGAGCCAACAATTGGTCAACTTGTTGGCCAACAAAAGTTTTCTAGTCTTGTCAGCCAACTTCTGTTGGCCAACAACTGGAAATTGGCAGTTGGATCGTGCGTACTAACGGTCAGATTATAAATTGAAAAGCAAAAAAACCCCGGGAGAAGTGGGACTTTAGCGGAAACCAACTCCAAAAGGAGAAAAAAGCAAACCAGTATAAATGAAAAATGTTTATTGGATATGATTAAAAAGACCAGGCCTACACTAGTAAGTCTGCCATCAGAGATAACAAAGGTCTCTATTGACCAACATTAACATTGGAGTGCATGACAAAGTGAAATACAAGGTGTACAGAAAATACAAGACATTTAAAATACAATGAGACAAAAGACCACTGGGTGGCGGGAAGGCCCGACTCGTTTCGATAGTTCGTTTCGATAGACCAGCCACACTGGTTACAATGAGACAAACTAAATGTTCCTAGCAACAAACAGCAGCTCCACTGAATACAGCGAGCCAATGTACATAATCCTAACACCTATTCACCTAATCCTAGGACCTATCTAGGAGGGTGTTACATAAGGAATATTTGGAATGCAATTCCTAAAATACTCATTTGAGTTTCTGTGTACTTGCTGCATTATATCCTAATATATGTTGGATTAGAGGAGGCTTTTTAAGCATCCTAAAGTGACACTTAACTTCTTGTCGCTGAGCGCACACAAATATGCGGCCTTCCCATGGGTGGGCCTTGGTGCCAAGCAGCCGCATATTTGCGTACAATAGTGCAAATACAGCTTTGCCGAGAGTGCGCACCCTGTGTGCTCCTGGCTCAGTTACCGTATTTAGACCCTATGCTAACCTAGGTGCATTTGACTGATGACTTTTTTGTAAAAGCTCCGCTGACCTCCAAGCCAAGGAAAGAAGAGGCGGTATGTTTTCCTGAACTGTAAAAAAAAGCCTCATAACTGTTCTCATCTTCCTCTGTGCAACCTACAGTTCTCTGCTAAATGTAGCCCTAAATGCCTACAGCAGCAGAAAAGCTTCATACAGGCCCATAACTATGAGGGGCAGCAACACCAACCAATAGTAGGAGGTGGGGTTGGTGGGGCAAGGTCATCACATACCAATATGCTTAGGGATTTGTGGAACTCTGGCGCTGACCTGATCTGCAGGGGCTTGGAACCACATGGTTCAATGGCGGTTGAGGCACATTTTCATTCACATTTTCTTAAATTTAAAATCACTTTAAAAACCCTGTTGGGTTTTAAAAAGATCTGGAATAAAGGTCCCTGCAAAAGAAGATCATTTATACATCTGTAGCACTGCCCATGCAGGAGCCACTGTTAAGTTTGGGTCTTATGCTCTCTCTAGCACTAAACAAGACCTCAGCCTCGCTGACACCACCAGAATACCTTAATTGGGAACTCCCAGAATACGTACAAAGATTTTACACACTGCCCTTCATAGCACCCTCAAATGTGCTACTACTGTGAGAGTAGATAAACCATATGCTGATTCATGTTTAAACCCTGTGAATCTTAATCTGGGGCAGGGTTACCAGAGTTCAGGGCTGGGTGACTCATGCAGACAAGTCTCTGGTGCCTCCCCCTGAGTCTGGAAGATTGGAAAAACTTCTAGAGTCTAGTGGGCAGAGGCCAGGAGGATTGTTCTGCATGTTTAAGGGAGTTTAGCCGATCCTCAGGCAGTGGACCTGGCAGGGGACTAAGTGAGCCCTTAAATATGAATGAGTCATGCCAGCCGGGGAGTCGGGTGAAAGAAGGAGATGCAGTGCTGAGAGGACTGTTGGTGACCGTCAAGGGACCCTGCCAGGGAGGGGCTCTACCTCGGGCCGGGGCTCAGGTGCTGGCCTAGAAGAATCCTCCCACAGTAGAAGTTGGAAGGAGGCTTTCCTGAGAGGCAACGGGAGCAAGGAGAACAGTGTGAGTACTATAGCATGGTTCAGAGACTTACAAGGTGGAAAGACTGCCACATATAGCAGGTCTTTCTGGAAGATAGCAGTGTGCTTAAATCTTCCCTACCTTGCCCTTGGAGATCTCCAGAGAGTCAGTCGGGTAGACTGGTGAAGAGAGTCAGTTGGGTAGACTGGTGAAGAGAAGCAGCCAGTTGTCCTGGTGGAGAAGCAGCCAGGTGGGCTAGCATTTCCCGTGGTTGGTAGAGCTGGGACCAGTGTCTACAAGGGAGTTGGAGTTACTCCAGGATGTAGTTCACAACACATTGTGCTACGTTCTAAGGGACTGAGAGTTCACAGCCTGTAAGGGGCTGTTGCTGATCTAACAGAGACTGTTAGCTACTAATGAGGGATCAATCAGAGCTGCACAGACCAAGGAGGAGGAATCAATTGCAGTTGTACAGGAGAAAGGAGAAGAATCCATCAGAGCTGTAAATAGGGAGGAAGTTGTCCCTAGTTTTGTTACTGTAAAGTTGGGCATCCCATATCCAAGTTATTACCCCTCTAATAAAAACACAAACCAAAGCTCAAGGACTGTTCACTGTATCTGGATGAAAGCTGAAGTTGTGTGCCTGGCTGTGCAGCAGGGGGGAACCCTGTCATCTGCAACCCCTACGGAGGTAGTTCTACACCTTTAAAACGATAAACAGACTGTATTGGTAGATGAAACTGACAAATATAACAAAGCAGTTTGGTACATCAATATCAATGCATATAAACACAACAAAAGCAATTACAATGCACCCAACAGAGGTGCTTCTAGAATCAAACCCAGTGTATATTGCATTACCAGGAGCGTAGACAGTAGCTCTCCGTATGAGAGGTTACACCTCGAGTGACAAGGAAGATTATAAATACAGGTAACAGGCTTGAGAGCTCTCAAACAAAGGGGCTAGGCTTAGGCCTGAAAACCTGAACCCAATAAGAGCAACCCAGTTAGCCCTCAGGAGCATAGTGACTTAAACAGTCTTTATGGTGAGCTTCCGTCGGCAATGTTGGGGCCCTTTAAAATGTTAGTGCGCAAAAAGGTAGAGATGGAAAGTGAAGCAAAGTCAGAGTTCTGGGATAGGAATGACTATAGGCTCTGTATTTGGCTTTGAGGGCTGCTGCTTACTGATGGATACAGCAGCAAATGTGATGGAGCTCTTGTAGCAAAATGGGACAATGGAGATGTGGCTCTTTTGTCAAGTCTAGACTGAAGGAAGGGTTAACAGATTGTTATAGTTGTAAAACAGATCAGAGACTCTCTCTTGAAACTCCTTTGCTGTATTCTACTAATGACAGCAAGTGGTTTGTATGGTAGGGGGCCCCCCTTGTGCAACAGCACAGCATACCGTGTCTGGTGGGATGGTGAACTGGACAGCAATTCTGGATAGTAGATGCCCACATTCAAATCAGCATCCTGGTTCTGGCATCCAGCACAGCAGTCCACTCTCTCCATCTGGCACTAGCTTGGCACAGTTTGGCACAGCTCGACTCAGCACAGCACAGCTTGACACAGCATGTCTCTCTCACTCCTACCCAGTTGGCTTGCTTCCCCCAACTGCCCGGCTCCTTCCCATGCTTTTTCTTTCATATGGTCCCTCCTGCCCCAGGGTGCTTATGAACCTTGTAGTTGCAGCCGATGGACAGCTGTAGTTAGGATCCTTCTTCAAGACTGCACTTCCAGAATGCTCCTGAATACTGTATTCCATTCACAAGAGGCAAGATCAATTGGCAGCACCATCTTGTGGGCAAATAAAGTTATGCAATTCATTAACAGTGTCCACTGTTACACTTATCTGGTGGCCCATGTCTCCTATCTCCCCTCTGTCTAGCTATGCAGCCTGTCGGTGTCTTTGGCATGTGAGAGGGTGCAGCAGCAGTAACTCACACAGTCCTGTTGCAAATAGAAAGAACTTGTATTGTAGTCAGAATACAGCAATTCACAGCAAGCCTGGCAGAAGGCAGCCCAACTGGGAACACAGGTGAACAGAATATTGTAGCAGAGCAAATCTCAGCCAAACTGACAGCATCTGTCTTGAGAGGTGAAATGCGGTCTGGCCCTCCCCAAGTGGGGAGGTTTCCAGAAGAAGAGGAGGATCCCTATTGTAGCACTACCTCTTAAAGAGCTGCTGGATTTTGGGCCCCCCTTACTGCACAGCAGGGCAACATGCATTTTCAGCTCTTATGCAGAGACAAGGAGTCAGTCCATGGGCTTGTTTTTGTTGTTTTATTGGGGAAAACAACTTGGATAGGGTATAGGGATTATGGGATGCCCAACCTGACTCGAAGAACATCAAATGAGAACAACTTCCTTCTCTATGTACACTGCAAAAAAATTACTTATCCTCGATTGTATTCCTTCCGGAACAGCAAGAGTCTTTCAGAAAATGGCAATGAAAATTCCTCTTGGTAGGAGCTCTGTGTCAGCTTAGTGGAAATTTAGCAAAGTCACAACTTGCAGGAGTTCTATGTCCCTTTCCCTCAAAAATACCAGCCCACCTGGCTGTTTGGTGAAATGTCCCAGAACAAAGGATTGGGTTTAGCTTGTTGGCACTGTCCCAGAAGGCTTGCTAGATATTGCATCAGATGTCTTTCTCCCTTTAGGCCCTGGGGCTTTAGAGGAACTTGCACTGTCCCTGGAAATCCTGCTGCATTGGAAGAGACTGCTGTTCCGGCCTCCTGCTGTCCAGGTCCTTCCTTGCAAGCCAGGGTGTCTCCTAGAAGAGACTTGGGGTAGTAGAGATCCCTCTGTCCTTCTTTTCCCAGCTCCCCATCCTGGAGGCAGAGCCCCCTCAGCCCCGGGCCCCCCTCCCAGGCTACATGACACAGCTTCCTCACTCCATCTTTAACCCGACTCCCCTGCTGGACAGGCTCCACAATATTTGTTGGCTGATCCAGCCACCCTGATCCAGATTCCCATAAATATGCAGATCAGGACCTCCTGGCCTCCACCCACTAGATTCTAGAATCATCTCCAAGCTTCTAGAACCAGGAGGAGGCACCAGAAGGTACCAGTGGCCCGACCTATAGAGCCCTCCAGCCTGATCTATAGTAACCCCAACCAATTCACAGACTCGCTCAGCTACTGTTAGTCAGAAACTAAATTTACCTACCACTAGTCTGCACACTAGGAAGTCCTACACTATATTTTCCCAACTCATCTGAAACCTTTCCCTGTCACTATTACTGTCCCTGACCTGTCCCTACACTACTGACATGCTAAATGCATGCCAAACACAGGAGCCAGCGTTTTAAATATACTCTGCCTGATCCAAGATGGCCACCAGAGTCACATGAGCTGTCAGCATCCAACCGGATCACTGCCCCAGTGACCCAAGAAACCATAGAGGAACCATGTTCCTCTTGACTTCCGCTCCCTCTGCACTGCCACTGCGGTTGAGTGCCACCTGCAGTGGATAAAATAGACTGCACATGCCTATAGCCATGCAAGATTTCTGTGAGCGTCATAGTTCTATCCTTCGAACCCTGCATTACTAAAATGATCCTGACAACCAGCTGGAATAAAGAAGCATCCTTTCCACTGCAGTGCTTAGTTTCCAGTCCTCTCAACATCTTAAAAAAAAAGTTATTTTCTGTAGCAATGCACAGTTCCTTATAAACTGTTCTGTAAAACCCTCTGTATGATGGTTCTTATTAATGATGCATGCTCTCCCAACAACAATAAACACAATCTCTTTCTCTTTCCTTGTAGTTGATGGGACATGGACCGAATGGGAGGAATGGTCAGAATGCAAACGTCTTTCATCAGATGTAGTTAAATGTAAACAAAGAGTAGCACTGCAAAACAGGAAACGCCATTGTGTTGGTACAAAGTTTGAAGGAAATTGGTGTGAAGGTGATGCCAGAGAAAGCCGAAGTTGCTACAACGTAGACAAATGTTTCTGTGAGTCAACTAATTTTATTTGCTTTGAACCTTCAGGCTGTATGTTTTGTTAAACAACATTGCTGCAGGTGGATGGCAGCTCCGGGCTAAGCAACGTACGGGTACATCGCAGCTTATTTCCTGGTTTTGGGGTGTGCTGTTGCTCCCCCTGCTGATCTGTGCTGTGATTGGCCACCTTATGAGTCTGTCAACAGTTTACAGTATACCTGCTGAACGGCTGTGCGGCCAATCACCGAACAGACCTCTGTGTGTTTGTAAACAGAACACACAGGATCTGGCCTGTGTCTTCCTCCCTGAGCTCTTTTCGTTTAGGGAGAGAAGCCAGCCAGATTCTGTGTGAGTAAGAGCAGCACATATACACTTGCATACACTTATTAGGCACATTTAACCCCATGATTAACCCTTTGATTGCCCTGTCACCCAGCCACTGACATTAGTACAGAGACAGTGTACAGTATTTTCACTGATCACTGTTTAAGTGTCACTAGCGACGTCAGTGTTAGTTAGTCAGTTAGTGTCCCTTCCAGCCAGTGTCAGTTAGCACCAGATTGCCCACCCACTATCGCAGTCACACTATAAGTCCCTGATCACCGTCATTACTAGTATAGTTTAGGCAGTAGTGACCGCGCTAGGCTAGAAAGTAAAGGCAAATTCGGGGGTAAGCTGCCATACAACGACCAAACAAATCGTAAAAGGGTTAATTTATAAAGAATGGCGCTAATCCCAATGTGAAGTAAAATATAAGTGAATAAATATTAAGCCACATATATTATAAAATATATAAAAAAAATATAAAAAAGGGATATGTAAACATAGGGATCACCCTATATACATATAAACAGTATAAACCAATATGTGACCAGTTGGTAAATCAACCCAACCTTAATATAACCACAACAATGATTGAGTAAAGTGAAATAAGTGATCAACATAAAGTGCTAGTCTAGTGCTGAATAAATATCACATCAATAATAGAGTTGTAGAAATGTGCTTTCTCCTCCTTCTCAAAGCACATTTCTACAACTCTATTATTGATGGGGTCCTGTATGGTGTACAATGCATTGTAGAGATACGTTGTTAGAAAATCCAAAGAATAAGGGAAACTGTTAACATTGGTATGGAGTTATTATCACAACCATATGCCATAATAGGAGCAGATTAATTATA
Organism: Glandirana rugosa; assembly: GCA_018402905.1. Lineage (NCBI taxonomy): Eukaryota > Metazoa > Chordata > Amphibia > Anura > Ranidae > Glandirana > Glandirana rugosa. Next base: position 608,173 of record BLSH010348164.1, read on the forward strand.
TAATATAATACAGAGTAGTAGTGACCTATCAGAATTTGATATCCAAAATACTTGGGTCCAATGACCAGAAAGAATTGTATTGAGTAGGCGGTGTGGATGTCCAAAGGCTAGGCTCACTAAATGCGCCGGATAGAGATTTCTACCAACGTTTTATGATTTCATGTATTTGTGTCTAAAAGGGGGGAACAGAAGAAAGATACATTGGCTATGAAATTTTGTATATATGGGTGCATGTCTGGTAAGGGCCATTAGGGGGCCCCCTAAACACACAACATGATGTGTGATAATCAGGGGAGGGCTGGCAGCCTTAAGCCGGGGGGAGCAAGTCCAGTCGAGTGGCCCATTGTACCACCGAATCAGCTCACCATCCATGCCCACCTGGTTTTATAACGGATATTGTAGTTATGAAGCAAGACAAACATGACACAGCATGACCCTGATCTTGGTAAAGAGCCAATGACGAGGCTCCTTACCCATGTTATTGGCTGTGCACCGTGAATATCCGTCATGACAACCGTGATTAACCACAGTGACTACCCGTTCCTTTCCGTCGTGACTTACCACAGTGACTACCCGTGTTTGACGGCAGTGAACGATCCGTGACGATCCCGACGTGAGATTAGTCACGGGACTAATGGACGTGTCAGACGGGCCACTCCTCTACGGTGACTAGTCGGGAGGAGTGTGGGACAGTCACACTCCAGTCGACTATTTACCGTGAAGACGTAAATGTACACCACCCGACACTAACCTGTGTCGGTTATTGTACCCATTCCTCGGAGCAGTAACCGAGAAATGGTTCTAGTCCCAGTACGACACAGTACAA
>BLSH010348234.1:9660-19672 GCA_018402905.1 Glandirana rugosa
GACCTGCAGATAACTGCAGGAGTCCTATTAGGCACTAGCGCCGGATTATCCTGAGGACGTCAATAGACGTCCAGTCAGGATAATGAACCCCCCGCCCGGACGTCATTTGTCAATGCGCCGGGCGGGAAGTGGTTAAAGAGGAAGTAAACTTCCTTTACTGCCTTTTACCTATAGGTAAGCCTATAATAAGGCTTACCTATAGGTAGTGTAAATGTCTCCTAAACGTGCACCGTTCAGATGATATTTACATTATATGCAGCCAGTGACATAACTGGTGCATGCGCTCTGAAGGAACGGCACCCATGCCATTTCTTCGGATTACCTGTGCCGTGAATGGCAGCTCTTGCGCCATTCGCGGGAGTGACATCATTGGGGCTCCGGCCAGTCACAGAGCCGGAGCCTGCGAACACAGAAGCAAGAAGGGTGAAGATGGAAGCGGCTGTGGCGCTGACATTGCGGCGCTGGAACAGCTTCGTTTAAATGTACGTTTCACATAATGTGCTAGTATGCAATGCATACTAGCAGATTATGACTTTACCTTGCAGGGAAAAAAACTAAACCGCCAAGCGGTATACAACCACTTTAACTGTGTATGTCAAGTGACTCCGGAATGTATGTCCTAGAGATGTGATGTGACTGTCTTGCCATTCCTTGAATAACACCAGTAAAGTGCAGTGAAGCTAAGTATGGTGTGGACATTTCTTCTCTGCTATAATGATTTACAGATGGGAATAACATGAGGAATCCTATGGCGAGGAGCAGGGCACAAGATGGCGGAGGGTTTGTGTTCTAGCAGGGCTGGAACGGGGGTTGGGCTTTGTGCTTGGGCACCAAAACTAACCACCCACAAGGACCCTCTTACATGCGTTTAGGTGTGTCAAGCGTTTGAGAGTTAATGGACTCCACTGGTCAGAATATTAATTTAATCTGGTCAGTGGAATGCATGAACGCTCAAATGCTAGACGTACCTTGTGTCTGGGTGCATTTACACTTGTTTTTATTTGCTCAATAGCTTCTCTCCTGAATGTGCTATTGATGTTTTTTTTTTTTTTTATTGAGCATATACAATACATTGTCTAACTAGGCAACTGTCTTTTTTTATGCTAATCTATAGAATCTAGGATAAAAGTCTCATTCACTCACACCAACTGATCTGTGATTGCAGTGATGACACATGCCTGAACTCTGCCTGAATTTGTCAGGAACATTTCAGTGTAAATTAGAGACATGCCAGATACACATGAAAGCAGAGATTCATTTATAAATAGATGTTAAAGCACTGCATACATTGACGGTGCTATATAAGTACCTGAAATAAATAAAATGTTTTTGATGCATTTTACAGTACAGTCCAGTGCAGGTAAAGTGCAACATGTTCTACATTTTTTCTGGAACTGTAAAGCCCTGGAACTGACTGCACTGGTGTGAACTATGCCATTGGAAACTATACAACCTATTTTCAATGCGTTTTTGATGCAGAAAAAAAAACACACTGGATTGCATGTGGTGTGAAGTCAGTGTCAGATATCAGAGACCTCACTAAAGACCGGTTTTAGAACAGAAGCAGCCTTTCCAATCCTGACCACTAGAGTGGAGGATTTACAGAAGAACTCGCACACCAATAGTAAACTTACACAACTGTACAAAATACTCTGCTGCACTTTCCTGTAAAGTGGTCCTTTACTCCCCTTTTCTTCTTTATAGGTGAAGTCCACCTTAAAATATACAGTATCTCATAAAAGTGAGTACACCCCTCACATTTTTGTAAATATTTTATTATATTTTTTCATGTGACAACTCTGAAGAAATGACGCTTTGCTACAATGTAAAGTAGTGAGTGTACAGCTTGTATAACAGTGTAAATTTACTGTCCCCTCAAAATAACCAACACACAGCCATTAATGTCGACACTCCCACCACCATGCTTGACTGTAGACAAGACACACATGTCTTTGTATTCCTCACCTGGTTGCCGCCACACACACTTGACACCATCTGAACCAAATAAGTTTATCTTGGTCTCATCAGACCACAGGACATGGTCCCAGTAATCCATGTCCTTAGTCTGCTTGTCTTCAGCAAACTGTTTGCGGACTTTCTTGTGCATCATCATTAGAAGAGGCTTCCTTCTGGGGCGACAGTCATGCAGACCAATTTGATGCAGTGTGCGGCGTATGGTCTGAGCACTGACAGGCTGACCCCCCACCCCTTAAACCTCTGCAGCAATGCTGGCAGCACTCATATGTCTATTTACCAAAGACAACCTCTGGATATGATGCTGAGCATGTGCACTCAACTTCTTTGGTCAACCATGGCGAGGCCTGTTCTGAGTGGAACCTGTCCATTTAAACCGCTGTATGGTCGTGGCCACCGTGCTGCAGCTCATTTTCAGGGCCTTGGCAATCTTCATATAGCCTATGCCATCTTTATGTAGAGCAAAAATGATTTTTTTCAGACCCTAAGAGAGTTCTTTTCCATGAGGTGCCATGTTGAACTTCCAGTGACCAACATGAGAAAGTGAGAGCGATAACACTAAATTTAACACACTTGCTCCCCGTTCACACCTGAGACCTTGTAACACTAATGAGTCACATGACACAGGGGAGGGAAAATGGCTAATTGGGCCCAATTTGGACATTTTCCCTTAGGGGTGTACTCACTTTTGTTGCCAGCGGTTTAGACATCAATGGCCGTGTGCTGAATTATTTTAAGGGGACAACAAATTTACATTGTTATACAAGCTGTACACTCACTACTTTACATTGTAGCAAAAGTGTTATTTCTTCAGTGTTGTCACATTAAAAGATAGAATAAATTATTTCCAAAAATGTGAAGGGTGTACTCACCTTTGTGAGATACTGTGTATATTAAATGAACATTGCACAAAAAAAAGTGAATTTGTTTTTTTTTTTTTTGCAATTCAGCAAGTGTAATGCCAGGTTCCTGCAGACTCTTCCTCTGTACGGGCTTTCAGTTCGAGAACTGGAGGAAGTGTCAATGGACTATGGGTGCAGTGATCACCGTACTTGTGTTCCATTGAAAAATATGAGGTGTGTCTAAAAAGTTTGGTGAAGAGTCCGATATCTCAACGGTAACATGGGCCAGGTGCACATGCATGCACATGGTTATCCAGAGACAGGGCGAGAAGCACCACCTGGTGTGGAGTACACATGACCATCAGGGTAAACCCACTGCAGGCAGTGGAACAACAGTCAGTGTAAGAGATAGGGTCACAGTGCAATGGAGCAACGAGTGAACATCAAGTTCTGCTACAAATTTGGGAAAACGTTGAAGGAGATGAATGCAATTTTGGTGCAATTGTACGGGATGGAAGCCGTGAGCAGAAAATGTGTTATTGACTGGTTCAAACACTTTCGCAACGCGAAGGAAGCTACTGAGGATGGGCCACGTTTGGGTCGTCGACAAGCAGAACCCCAGACAGGGTTGTGACAAATGCTGACACGAGATCGGTGACTGACTCTATGATTGATGGCAGAGGAATTGGGCATTAGCAAGGACACGGTGCACACCATTGTCTGGAAATATATAGGTAAGGGGAAGATCTGTTCCCGGTTTGTGCCGCACAAACTGACAGACGAGCAGAAAGCAGAACGGATGGAAACCTCTGGAGATTTCATTACCATGTGTGACCAGGATCCATCCTTTCTGCAAACCACTGTCACAGGGGATGAGACCTGGTGCTACCAGTTCGATTAGAAATCCAATCGGCAATTGATGGAATGGCATTGACCCAAAAGGAGTCCAAGGTCAAGACAATGTTCATCATGTAATGAAAGGTGCACGTTTTGCGGACTTGCCGGCAATCCAAGAATGTGTGACAGCGGTCCTGCAATCGATTCCTAAAGAGGCCTTTGCTGACAGCTTTCAGAAGTCTTATGAACTTTGCCAAAAGTGTGTTGTGGAGGATGGCGATTATTTTGAAGGCCAATAAAGGTAATTTGTATGTAATGTAACTTCTGTTTTGTTCGTCTTCTGATACCATTCACTGAATGTTTTAGACATACCCCCATCAAGGCTAACTCCACCTTTTGGCCATGTTACATATTGCACACGTATTTAGGACTCCCACATCGGCTGTCTCCTTTGAAGCCTGGGAGATCAGAGATCTGTACATGAATGAAATATAAGCCCTGTCTGGCACTGCGGCAGACTTCCAAATGGAAGTGTAGTGACCACCGCACTTATAGTCCATAAAGACATGGATGAGTAAGTTTGGGGTGGAGGAACTTGACTGGCCTGCACAGAGTCCTGACCTCAACCTGATAGAACACCTTGGGGATGAATTAGAGCGGAGACTGCGAGCCAGGCCTCCTCGTCCAACATCAGTGCCTGACCTCACAAATGCCCTTCTGGAAGAATGGTCAAACATTCCCATAGACACTCCTAAACCTTGTGGACAGCCTTCCCAGAAGAGTTGAAGCTGTTATAGCTGCAAAGGGTGGGCCAACTCAATATTGAACCCTACAGACTAAGACTGGGATGCCATTAAAGTTCATATGCATGTAAAGGCAGGCGTCCCAATAATTTTGTCAATATGTTGTATTAACCAGTTCCCTACCAAGTCATTGTAAAGTGACGTCAACAGGGAACCTCCGTCGATCTGTTAGGACGTCATATGCAGTGCAGCGATCGCGGATTGATCATCCCCCTCGATTGGGGTAAAGAGCCAATAAAATTAGCTCTTTACCACGTGACCGGCTGTGTCCAATCACAGCCGATCACTACCGACCTCCACGTGCACGCCGCTCGTGCGCGCCCCCCGGGGCACGCATCGGGGCTGAGGCTTGTCCATCGGACAAAGCCCAGCTCCGATCAGTGTAAAGAGCCAATAGAATTGGCTCTTTACCATGTGACCAGCTGTGTCAATCACAGCCAGTCATGTGATGCAAACAAACCACAGTAACGAGCTGTTACTGCGGTTCGCCCTGTCACACCGATCGTGTGTGTGAAGGAGATTGCGGTAACAGCTCGTTACCGCCTACTGTGTACACCAAGCACACTGATCAACCCCCCTAATAAAGAGGACCTGTCACCACCCTATCAAAGTACCTGTCACAGCCCATCAGAGTACCTGTCACCTGTCCATCAAACTACCCGAGTACCTGTCACCTGTCCATCAAAGTACCCGAGTACCTGTCACCAGCCCATCAGAGTACCCGAGTACCTGTCACCTGTCCATCAAAGTACATGAGTACCTGTCGCCTGCCCATCAGAGTACCGGAGTACCTGTCACCATCCCATCTGAGTACCCGAGTACTTGTCACCAACCCATCAGAGTACCCGAGTACCTGTCACTAACCCATGAAAGTACCCGAGTACCTGTCACCAGACCATCAGAGTACCCGAGTTCCTGTCACCAGCCCATCAGAGTACTCGAGTACCTGTCACCTTCCCATCAGAGGACCCGAGTACCTGTCACCAGCCCATCAAAGTACCCGAGTACCTGTCACCTGCCCATCAGAGTACCCGAGTACCTGTCACCTGCCCATCTGAGTACCTGTCACCAGCCCATCTGAGTACCTGTCACCAGCCCATCTGAGTACCCGAGTACCTGTCACCTGCCCATCAAAGAACCTGAGTACCTGTCACCTGCCCAGCAAAGTACCTGAGTACCTGTCACCTGCCCATTAGAGTATCCAAGTACCTGTCACCAGACCATCAGCGTACCCGAGTACCTGTCACCAGACCATCAGCGTACCCGAGTACCTGTCACCAGCCCATCAGCGTACCCGAGTACCTGTCACCTGCCCACCTGAGTACCCCAGTACCTGTCACCTGCCCACCTGAGTACCCGAGTACCTGTCACCTGCCCTTAAGATTACCCGAGCACCTGTCACCTATTTGGGTTATTTTTTTACCAAAGATAGATAGCAGTATAGGTTTTGGCCCAAATTTCTGAACAAAAATTACTTATTTGCAAATTTTTATCACAGAAACTAAAAAAAAAGTGGGGTTTTTTTCAAAATGTTTTCACTTTTTTCACTTATGTCGCAAAAAATAAAAAACACAGAGGTTCTTAAATACCACCAAAAGAAATCTCTATTTGTGTGAAAAAATGATAAAAAATTTTGTTTGGGTACAGTGTAGCATGAGAGAGTAATTGTCATTCAAAGTGTGAGAGCGCTGAAAGCTGAAAATTGGTCTGGGCAGGAAGGGGGTATAAACGTCCTGTATTCAAGTGGTTAATAAATAGTAATCACTGCGCTAAAATAAAAATCTGTGTAGAAAAATGTGAATGCTGCTACTTAAAAAAAATAAATTATATACAAAAATGTGAAAATGCAATATGGTGAAAACCAGTCAATCCACAGTAGCGCAATAAACAAATTATTTCAAATATTGTGCATACGAAAAGAAACAATTCATGTTTCAAATGAGTGCATAAAAAAGAAACCATAACTAGGTATGCAAACAAAAATTCATATATAAAACATAAAATATTGTGAAAAATAGCCCATGAAAGAGTCCATGAATGTATCAAAATCCACAATCCAAGATGTGAAGACGAGTGCTCATATTTCATAAATAACACCCATATAATCTCGCATAAATCTCAGCATGTATAGCATATCCTGCCGACTCCAATCCAAATCTCATGAATTGCAATTGATATAAGCCACTCCACATGTGCAAATAAATCACACAAAAGCCTCCGATAATGTAAAACCTTTTTATGAATCAATTTAATCTAAAAATATTGTTCTTACATCAAATCCAACCATTAATCGCTCTGTACATAAATGTCTGCGTACCTCCATCCCTCCTCCCGCACTGACAGAAGCACAATCTAGCGTGGTGTCCAAGTTGCCATGTAGTCACACCCCTTGACGCATTTCGTCACTTATGACTTTGTCACAAAGGGGTCAGAGCAATATTTTTAGATTAAATTGGTTCATAAGAAGGTTTTACACTATCGGAGGCTTTTTTGTGATTTATTTCCACATGTGGAGTGGCTTATATCAACTGCAGTTCATGAGATTTGGATTGGAGTCGGGTAGGATATGCCATACATGCTGAGATTTATGCCATCAATTATTTGGCATCTGGTGTCCATAAGGGTGATTAATTCACTGAATCACACTGGTGGAGGATTATATGGGTGTTCTATATGAAATATGAGCACTCGTCTTCACATCTTGGATTGTAGATTTTGATACATTCATGGACTCTTTTATGGACTATTTTTCACAATATTTTATGTTTTATATATGAATTTTTGTTTGCATACCTAGTTATGGTTTCATTTGTATGCACTCATTTGAAACATGAATAGTTTCTTTTTTTATGCACAATATTTTAAATAATTTGTTTATTGCGCTTCTATGGATTGATTGGTTTTCACCATATTGCATTTTCACATTTTTGTATAGAATATGGTGTATTAGCCTGAAGGCTTGTTTTTATTTTTTTTTAAAGCTGCATGGTTATTCTTTGACCAAAAATCATGCAGTCCCCCCAAAATCCATACTAGATCCTTATCAGTGAGTGTGGCTATATTTGGTCAAGGACGTCAGCATCCACGCATCATCAGGATCCCCTGAATGGGGCTTGAAATATGCCATTGGTTGTTAGGACGCTAGCACCACCAGCTTCCTTGCAACTGACGGGGGTTGATAGGATTCACAGCCCAAGAGAGGTCGGGGAAACAGACTATTTTCTTTGCCTATTCAGTGAACAGCCAGAGTTCTCGGTGAACCCTGTGTCTATGAACCCAAACCTTATCACTATTCTTTATGTCACATCCCTGTGCTGAAAAGAAGCCACACATATCCAACGCAATGCTGTCTGCAGTATGTAACAGCCTAAGCCCGTTCGTTAAGTAAAGAATTCAATGAATCTCTTTTGCCTGAGTCAATGCATCTATATATAGTTTACATTTCCATTAGCTCTTCTAAGTGGAAGAGCTTTTTATTATAGAAGAGTGAGCCAAGTAAAGTATATTTCATCCTCCTATAATAAGGATGTATAGTGGTACAGATGCCAAGATACTTTTCATTGCTTGAGACCTGGTACCCCATGTGTGAAGACTGCTATACTGCAAACACCAGATAAATGTTGCCTGCTATGGCTGATATTAGCGATGCACCGATCGGTGCAGATACTAAGCAGTACTTGTACTCGTGCAAATGCTCCGATACTAGTAAGAATACCATTAGACTTGGTTCACATATGTGTAGTGTGATTTCAAAGCCTGGTCCGGTGTGATACAAATAGTAGTGTTTGAGATTAGAAATCGTGCCTGAATCAAACTGAAATCGCATAGGACTCTTTTTCAAAGAGTCCACATATGTGAACAGGCTGTAAAAACTCACTGAAATGCACATGAACACCAATGTGAAACTGATGTCTCTGCAAGTGAAATCTGTGTGGTTTTCCCATCAGTTCTCATGCATGTATGGTGTGAACAAGCCCTAAAAAAACTGTCACATGACACTAAAAATAGGTATCGGTAATTGGTATCGGTGATACTTGAGAAAAAGTATTGGTACTCGTACTGGGTCTTAAAAAACAGGTATTGGTACATCCCTAGCTGATAATGATCACATGCGCAACATTGTGCACAATGTGTACCCAACTTTAGGACAGTCACAAAGTAACTATACAATTAGAGTACAATAGCATACTAAAGATTTGCTTAGATAGGCAATGGACATCAATGTCAATATCAGTGGTGGCTGGTGCTCCATCGGTCGGACGGCCTCGTTCTAGCGTTCTAGCACGCCACCATGGCAACACCCCCCCCCCCCCAGTTTCCAGCTCTCTTATGTGTGCTGCCCAGGGATGCCAGCAGGGGCGGCCCGTGCATTGTGGCTGCACGGGCTCCGGCGCTCAACACCTCCGCCGCCCTCCCTATCCATGTGCTCTGATAGGCTTCAAAAGAGAGTGAGCTCGGGGCGCAGTGCATGGCGGCTGTGCGTCTCCTCCCTCCTCCTCCAAGGCCAATCAGATCACTTCTCCTATCGTCCAATTGGGAAACGGGTCTCACAACCCACTTCCTGATTGGCCGGGAGGAGTATTGTCACACAACTGGGTGGGCTCAGGGTGCATTGCTCTGCGCCCCAAGCCCACCCTTTTTTGAAGCCTATTAGAGCCTCTGCTTCAAAAAAAAAAAAAACATTGGAAGCCATGCGTCTGGCGCCCTGCATGTGGATTAGGGGGCTGGACGCATGGATGGGGAGCCCCTGGTCAATATGAGTGTAATATATCTATGCACATTGAGAGCCTTAAGCTGGCTATAGATGGATTGAAACCTTGATCCATCTATGGTTGTTGCCACTCAACAGAAGTTGATCTAAGGACTGACTTCTGTTGAACAGAAATGTTGGGAAATTTTCATTCTATCAGTGTCCCTGTTGTTAGTATACATTGGCACAATGGGAAGGATGACCATGACCTGGCAATTAGTAGCAGAGTTGTCAGATTGCCATGTACCTTTAATTGACCATTGGGCTGCATTGACCAATTGACCATTGGGTTGCCTTTCAGGTCTATCACATAGACAGCCCAACAGCCAATTGAAGGAGCTTGCTTGGTAGGTTGACATCTCTGCAGCTAATTGCAAGTCAGTGGCTTGGTGTTGTCAATCTGCCACAGGAAGTGCTGTTACTGGCAGGTAAGGAGTGGGAGTGAATACAAATACCAAGGTTCATCTAGAATTCTAGATGGACCCATCTGCCCTTCCTCTCACATTGCTACTCTAGTGTTTGGTGACGCATCCCTCAGGCACCTAGTGCTGTCACATGGACACAGGGAGGAAGTCCTCAGCCCCGTGTAAGCTCCAAGACTTGAAGCTTACACATGGCACCCTCTTATCAGGCCTACAGGCTGAACAGAGCAGTAGGAGAATGAAAGGAAGGTAAATACTGTATAAGCTGCCGGTGGGGCCAGTAGCGGAGTCAACATGTTCCTTAGCCCTGGCTTGCCACAACACAGGTTCACTTTAACATCTGTCAGCTTGTATAATAACTGGGGGGGGGGGGGGGGGGGGGGG
>BLSH010348234.1:33702-46368 GCA_018402905.1 Glandirana rugosa
AGGCAATGTAGACTTCGGGTGGTAGTATAATCTTCAGGAGGGAAGTGTAGACTTCGGGTGATAGTAAGTGTAGTGTTCAGGAGGGAAGTGTAGACTTCGGGTGGTAGAATAGTCTTCAGGGGGGAAGTGTAGACTTCGGGTGGGAGTTAAGATGGTGGGCTTCAGATGTGAAGGGAGGACTTGTGATGTGAATGATAGTGGGCTTCAGATGTGAAGGGAGGACTTCTAATATGATGGTGGGCTTCAGATGTAACGGAAAAACTTCTGAAGTTATGGGAGGGTTTCTTCCATTCAGAGAGATTTTCTTTCACTGTTTGTTTTGACAGACATTGAGGGGAAATCTCCCCAATAGGCTCTAACCCTTAAGAAAAAAGTAGGGGAATACCGCGCTATGGATATACAACCTCACCAAACAGTGAAAAATAAGTAAATTCAATTAGTTACAAAATATAAAACTGCTGCCCTCACCAAAGACTACTGACAAGCAGAAGCCAGAAACAGAATGAAACTATAAAAAGTGGTGTGGCGCTGCTTAAAGACGTGTATATGTGCTATATAATCCTAGTGCGCAAAGGGCTAACCCTGTGCCAAATACATTAAAGGTGCTTATGGTGCTTAAGGCTCTAACCCTTATCTGAGCTATGGAAAACATAGTAAAGCTTTGGAGTTGGGCTTGGGTAGCCCACAAACATAAGATTGTCGACCAGTCGGACAGCACCCAGTCAGATTTGGTGAATGTTCTTTTCTGTCAGACACCATGAGGCTAAGTTCTCTCTTATTTAGTGTCTGAAAAGTGATCCTCAGTGGATCGCTTTCAGAGTGCAGTCAAGTGGCCGCTGCCAGGCGTTCAGGAGGCGAATGCAATGTGTTACTGCCTGTCAAACTCAGCTATTTAAGTCAATGGGGCTGCACCACAGCCACAAACCAAACTTATGGTTGTGGTGCGGCCACATTGACTTGAATGGATGAGTTTAACAGGTGGTGGCACTTGTTAACTCGACTTTCCATGTTAAATTTTCCCTGATGCAAAGCATCACAACTGCGGCATGTAAACAGCCCCCTCTGGCTGTATTGTAGGCTTTAGGACGGTCAGGCAGCAGTAAAACCTTAGCTTGACCGCCTAGCTGCCCATGTGAAAGAGGCCTAAGATAAATAATAAAGGATAAAGAGTGAGGGTCAGTTTGGTGGAGGTAATTGTCAATGAATTGTCACAGGTATGAATATGATGAGATATAAGTGGGACTCTTTGTACCTGGAGGGGCCTCACAAAAAAGTGGGATGGCTAGATCAGCATTCATAAGCACACAAATTTCTAAAAAGGGTCATGGAGATGTGGTATAGGAATCTTGTTACAACGTATATGTTACGTACAGTATATACATATGTACTGTATATGTTACATTTGAATATTCCCATTATCTTAGTAAAAATGTCTCTTTAACTTGCGTGTATAATATTGCTATAGTCTTGTTCACAAAGATGCAAAGAGTGGTCACGATGGGGTTAAAGTGGCTCATAAAGTTTGTGAAAAAATGTGTATTGATTTTTCTTCTGCATTTGAATTTCAGCCAATCAAAGCATTCTCAGAGCAATTAATCTGATGTTGCCCTGAAGATTTCTTCAGCAGTCACTACCCAAACAGTTCAGAGTTATCTATTACATTTCATGATCACTACAATGTACAGTATATACACTATATAATGTATATACACTACTACTGAAGGGAACAGTTATATAAAAAAGGTTACATAGTTATATAGTCAGGTTGAAAAAAAGCACTAGCCCATCGAGTTCAACCAATAAAAAGAACACAATAATAATAATAAAAACACCTCCACATACACTATCCTGAGAGGTGTGTCTAAAAAGTTTGGTGAATGGTCCAATATCTCAACGGCAACACGGCCCAGGTGCGCGCGCATGCACATGTCTATCCAGAGACACGCTGAGAAGCGTGGCATGCCACCTGGCGTGGAGTACACATGACCTTCAGGGTAAACCCGCTTTAGGCAGTCAAACATACTCATTGTGAGAGGTAGGGTCACAGTGCAAAAGAGTAAAGAGTGAGCATCAAGTTCTGCTACAAATTGGGGAAAACGGCGATGGAGACGCATGAAATGTTGGTGCAAGTGTACGGGGCAGAAGCTGTGAGCAAAAAATGTCTTTACAACTGGTTCAAAAGCTTTCGCAACAGGAAGGAAAGGACTGAAGATGAGCCCCGTTGTAGTCGGTCGTTGACAAGCAGAACCCCAGACATGCCTGCAAAAGTCCAAGGTCAAGACAATGTTGATCGCCTTCTTCGACAATGATGGCATCATCCATAGGGAATTTTGTTTCTGCGGGTCAAACCGTGAACACTGCATTCTACGAGGAAGTTTTGAAATGGTTACTACGATGCATCCACACAGGAGGGACAGTGGATGTTGCTGCACAATAACACGTCTGCACACTGTGTAATCCCTGTGCGCCAGTTCTTATTCTTATTATTTGTACTTGCACATAGACCTAAATCAAGCCACGTTCTGAAATTTCTGCAGGCGGGACAGACTTCTGAAGAGTCCAGTGTAAAATCTTGATCAGCACTAATCCTGTGAATTTATGCCATATTCTACTATAAGCACTGTTAGCGCTTTCCTTTCTTTTCATAAGAGTATTCACAACCTTTGCAAAGCATTTGAGATCCATTAGCCTCTGCCTCTCAAGACCCAAGCCATCGGCCTGAGCCTGTCAGATGCTGGACGAGTGGGTCTTTAGAGAATATTTGATCTTGCAGACAGAGTGAGTCGATCCTTGACACTCATTAGGAGCATCAGAGAGTACCAAGATCTCTTCGGCCAATCTGGGATCATCACCAGAACGGTCACCTTCCACTGCCACAGCCTGAGCTGGAAGCTGAGAATCAGAGGGACCGGTATAAAGGCATGCGCTGTCTTGGAGATTCACTCTGTGATTGCTTGTGGATTCTGGACCCTGGAATAGAACTTCAGCAACTTAGTGTTGACTGGGGATGTCAGCGTGTCTACCTCTGGAAGAAAATACCGAGCGCTGTTAGTTCTCGAAGACTCGCAGTAGTCTGAACCATTCATGGTTGTCCAGACTTTCAAAAAGACCATTAGCCCAGAGCCCATTGCTCTTGAATTAGGGCTCCCCTACTATTTTGCTGTTGTCTGCACCACCAGCCACTAGGTTGTCAGAAGGGAATGACCTTGCAGACAATTTTGTTTCTCCAACCACAAGTTTAGGCCACTGGTCCAGAAACCCGACTTGAACGGGGGCAAGAGTTCAACTGAGCCTACCTAAATTACGCTATTTCTACGGCTCAATCTGAGACATGAACGATGAAAGATCTCCAAATATGACCTGAAATGCTTGTCTTAAGGGTGCTTAAGCTGCTTAGCTCGGCGCACCTGTTCTCGATCATCCACCGTACTCCCCTGATCTAGCGACTGTGGACTTCTTTCTGTTTTCCCACCTGAAACGGCACACGTTTTGCGCACGTAGCGGCAATCCAAGAATGTGTGACAGCGATTCTGTGATCGATTCCTAAAGAGGTTTGGCCTTTGGTGACATTTTCCAGAATCTTTATGAAAGTTGCCAAAGGTGTGTTGTGAAGGATGGTGATTATTCTGAAGGCCAATAAAGGTAACTTGTTTGTATCTTCTATTTTGTTTGTTTTCTGATACCATTCACCAAACTTTTTAGACACATCTCGTATACCCATATTTGATCCAGAGGAAGGCAAAAAAAAAAAGCATGATCCAATTTGATCCATTTATGGTAATAGGTCAATAAAAAAAAGCCGATCTATCAAATATTTGGACAAAAACTACATTTGATGTGGCAAGCCTGGAATGGGATGTGTCTATATATTATGAAATGATGCAGTAATTTTTACCAGGTCAAGGACAAAGGAGTTGGGCAGGAGGGGTAACTGCCCTGGGAGCAGCTCCTCATGTCAGGGGGGAGGAGGGTACCACGCTGCACACATGCTCCAGATCAGTGGCTGGCAACCAGAGGGATGCAGCTTCATGTCTAATCTGCTATTGCTGTCACACCATGCTGCCCCTACTCTCTGCCCCAGCTAACATGAAAAACACTGTGCATGAGCAACCACCTTCCAGCTGTTAAAAAAGCAAACAGTTGGCCATGTGTGTGGTGCACATTCCATGCCAAACACAGGAAGTTGGGAACAATAATAACTGACAACAGTCAGTTTAGTTTTGGCTCCTTCTGTACCCAGATAGCAAGCAATTAGGCCCCTTTCACACTGAGGCGCTTCTAAACTGCCAGTA
Source organism: Glandirana rugosa (assembly GCA_018402905.1). Lineage (NCBI taxonomy): Eukaryota > Metazoa > Chordata > Amphibia > Anura > Ranidae > Glandirana > Glandirana rugosa. The sequence goes on from BLSH010348234.1 coordinate 37,995, forward strand.
AAACATTGAGCGCTTTTAAAGAGATTTCAGGCACTTTTGAAGAACTTTCCATTCATTTCAATGGAGAGGGGCGTTTTTTCACCGCCCTACCAGCGCACTGCCCCAGTGTGAAAGCACTCATTGATGTTAACAGAAATAGGTTTTCGTGAGCTTTTCACCTGCTTTTTTTAGCGTGAAAGCGCATAAAAAGCGCCTCAGGTGTCCTTTTATAAAACTGTGATCAGCGGTGATCCCAAGGATCATGGCTGATCACAGCTCATTTTCGGTTTATAAAGCAGAGATAATCGGGAGAGAAGCTGTTCTTCACCGATTATCTCTGCAAGTGGAGAACTGTCATTCACTGGCATAGAAACGGGCAGTTTATAAAGCGGTGATCTCCGCACTTCACTGGGGATCTCGGTCAGGATTCACCCTCCATGATTCACCAGCTCAGAGGTGGAGAATTGGGGGGGTGAAGAGGGAATCCCGAGGAAGGAGGAAGATTAGAGACTTCCCCCTGCCTCGTTCAGACCCCCCAACACAGTAGCCATGTCCCCCTGCCCTGTATATGTGTATATATACGTGTATATATGATGTATGTGTATATATATGTATATATAATGTGTGTATGTGCTTATATATACATATATAGTGTAGGGGGGCTAATAATTGTATTTACTGTTTGGGCGGGCTCCTCCGAGAATGTCCGTTACTGAGCAGTGATAATTTATCACTGCTTAATAAATGGACATCTCTGAGTTTCTGTGAATTTTGGTGCCGTAACCTCGGAATGTCTCACGAGATTGGGGCGTTCACCACAGTTTAAAGCGTTTGTAGATCACTTCACCTTACCAATTGTGAAGTGATCTACACACCTTAATAAGCAGGCACACAGGGGAGAATGATCTCTGTGAATGCCGGAGAAGTCAGCAGTGAATTTTTTACACTGCTTTATAAACGGACACCTCAGTGTGAAAGGGGAAAAGCTGCAAGTTTGAAAATGACTTGCTAAGCTATTGCTAGACTTGCCAGGCTTCACAAGTTTGTTGCAAAATTGCAGCAAGTCTGCATTGCATGACTCCAGATCAACCTTCTTTGTAAATATTCTGCAAGTCTGCGGCAAGTTCTGGTTCAGTTATGTTGTGCAATAGTCATCCCACCACAGGGGTCACTGTGCCTGATTTTTCTTGCTGCACACTTGCAAAGCTCTTGCTATAGACTCACTACTGCAACTTTGCTCTTGCTAGAGACTTGCCATGCAAATTTGCTACAATTTGGAAAAGTGTCAACTAGAACTTGTGCTTCAAGTGATCTGCAAGTGTACAACTTACCAGTGAACATGTAAAGCAAGTTAATAGACTCACAATTCAACACTGCCACAAATGTGTGACAAGTTATCCTTGCTATCTGGGTAGTCAAGGGAGCAGTGATTGTTTGTTCTGGTCTGTTCAGGGTTTCACAGGCTGGGTGTTTAATTGCTTTCCTGTGCCCTTGGAAGAAGCTTTCAGAACAAAGGGAGGGAGATTCAAATGATCAGCCTGAATATTTATCATGTCCTGGCCAATCCCTGGAGAGGAGTGCCCAGAAGGTGGCTGGGGAGGTGATATATAGTCTGACTCCCTGGAGAGATGGTTTCTTCTTCCCAGGAGGATTCCAAAACCTCAAGGGCTGCTGACCTAAGGCAGGCCGTGGACTCCCTTATTGGGTATTAATAGTTGCGCAGTTGTGCAAGATAACCAGATGCCAGCGAGAATTGCCTTATGGTGTACAGCTGTGAGGCCTTAGACCAGTGATGGTGAACCTTGACACCACAGATGCTTTGGAACTACATTCCCCATGATGCTCATGCACTCTGCAGTGTAGTTGAGCATCATGGGAAATATAGCTCCAAAATATCTGGGGTGCCAAGGTTCGCCATCACTGCATTAAACTGTTCGTTGTCCCCAGTTACCTTCAGAGAGAGTAGGGATAGGATTGTCCTTTCATTGCTATTGGTGATTGTTCTTTGGAATATCCCATGTCCTAAACCCTCTTCTGTTTAAAGTTCTTCAAGCAATACATTTCAAAAAGACTGCCCCTAGACCGATCTATTGGAACTGGAGTGTATGGACTGGTTCTTGTGGTGGGCAGCCTCTGTACTATTAGAGAAAAAACAACTATTACTGGTGCCCCTGCAAAGGAAGCACTACCCAGGTAAGGAGCTTAGAAAATTATTTTCAAAAACAAAACATATTCAATGGTATATTTAACAGACCAAAAAAGACAAGTTCATTGTTAGGCTTTACGTACACTTCAAAGTAATGGACATTAATGCATGTGCAATATCACACCACAATGTTAGTTTGTGAATCCAACCTTAGAGTTCATTAATATTGGAACGCACATTATCATACAATGTGAATTACACCCTATCTCAAGTGCACTGCAATGCGTCTATTTTAAGCCCACCATTATGTATGGGTACAAAAAATGTGCCATTTTCATCCATCGACGTCACATTCATTTTAATTGGCTGCCTAACACAATGCACCTCAATGCACAAACTGCATGCAATCAAGTGCACTGTGCCTTGCTGTGAATAAGCCCCTAGCCTAGATTCACACTGTTGTGCATTTGTCATTTTTGCTATGATTTACTAAAATGTGACTCAGGGTCAAATAAAGTCATGTGAATGGGAAAGTCTGTTCACTTGAGCACAGATTCAGTTCACTGCCCTCAACACTTTAGTAAATCATTCCCTATCAGTCTGATTTTAGTTCTGTATCTCAATTATAACTGGCGATTGCAAATGCATTTTATTCATGTAGTCATCCACATTTATTTTATTTGTGTGACAGGGTCACCAGATGATGGGGGCTGATTTCCTGCATGGCCTAGGGCTGACCTTAAAGTAAACTGAATCAGATTCATACATTTTCAGAATTATTTCACATTCAGCAACTACTGATTTTTAGGAGTGTATTAAAACAATTTTTTAGAGGTATTCATCCTGTGAAACTTCATGCACATTCATCTTGTGCAAATGAGGGCAAAATTGCATGATATTAGGCTGTTTTCTCCCCAGGTCAAATGTTCTTCATAAAGTGAATCAAGAATATTCATTACAGCCGCAAAATGGAGCTGACCAACATAGTAAACAAGTGTTTTTTTTTTCCTATGATTATCAGCTCCATCTAATGGCCACAATGCAGTATTTTCCTGATTTCATTCATTTTGTAGTTAGAGCATTCAACCTGGAGACGAAATAAGAGGCAAAGTACAGTATTCTGCTGCAAGCAAAACTCCATGTTAGTCTCTCGACTCTCTCGTCCCTATGAGTATGCTCCAATTGGAGTGAGACATGTTAGGGCCTACATACCCTAGGTGTCTGTAGTATGGAGAGTCATCAAAATAAAGTAGACTAAAGGCTTTTATATAGAGAGCGGCTTCCTTTTCTTGTGGAAAGTTTGAGTGCGAACTGGAGAGAAATAATCACACACAAAACTAGCACCAGGTGCAAAAAAAAGCAAGGACACAAAAAAATGCACAGCATGTAACACATGGTCTTCTGAAAAGAAAGGACCCTGGCCCTGAACCCAAGACTCCTGAAGGGGACAAGGTACATGTGGTCTACCTGGCTAAAAACCAGGAGGGCCCCACTCTTTGGGAGATCTGCTGAAGCAAGTCCATCCAAGTAGTAGATGGGGCTCCCTTGAAGGGAGGGGGAGAAGCTGACTATAAGGTCATATGTTCTACCTCCAAGACATTTAGGGCAAGTCCAAGGTGTGAAAGACGTTGACAGGCCTGCTGGCCGGTATAAAAATTCAACCAATCCCAGCCCAGGAGGCGGGTTTAGAAATAAAGCGTGCAAGGGTGCTGTATCCAGGGTGCCATACAAATTTTTTTTTCAGATAAAAAAGCTAAAAAGTGCAGCGCTAAAATAGTTCCAACATAAATGTCAGCATAAGTCCATCACGAAGAAAAAGTTCACTCAAAGAGGAGATAGATCCCACATGGCGTGACAGAGATGACAGGTACAAGTGAAGTGTCACCAATGTAGATACAACGCTCTTACCCCAAGAAGTGTGACCCCCTGTCTAAGAGTGGTCAATCACGCTTTGTTTAAAATCACAGCACAACATCATTTATATTGGGACTATTTTAGCGCTGTACTTTTTAGCTTTTTTTATCTGTTTATTGTTCTGTGTTGGAACAGTGCACAGCTGCTTTATCATCATTTTATATGGTATTGGTGCTATTATGCTCATGTGCAGATTTCCCTCTGTTTTTTTCAAAAAAATTTCTCAGCCCAGCCTAAAAACATTTGATTTTGCCTTCATTTGCATAGAACGAATGTACATGCAGTTTTTACAGGACGAATAGCTCTGCAAATTTTTTTTGTAAATACGCCCCTTAATGTCCTGTCAGTCAAGCATTGGAGATGTGTCTAAGGGGAATATAGATTTGCACACTCCTGTATTACTTGTATGCATGTCTATGTGCGCATAAAGAAAAAAAGATTTAGGCTGGATTCACACCATTGCGGTGCGAATTCCACCCTGTTTGCTGCTGAGAAGGGACCGTCCGTTCTCCCAGCGCATCAGCTGCAGGGGGGAGGGAGGGGCCGCGAGCATGGAGAAAGACCCCCGTTCAGTGCGGAACCCATCTCCGTGTTAGATGCGTTCCCATTGAACTTAATAGGCTGGGAATTCGCACCGCATTGCACGTTTTCTGTGCAATACGGAGTGCGAATGCACCGCACTTATGTGAACTGGACACATTGAAAACAAAGTGTTTTCAAGTGTCATGTGAATTGGATGCGGTGTAAGCAGCATCCAATTTGCATAGGTGTGAATCCAACCTTAGTAGGTATCATTCACAAATTCCTTCCTGCCTTTTTATGCCTGCAGAAAATGCATACATACTTATAACATACCGTGGCAAAACAAACAACAATGCAAATATACTAGTTTTTTATGGCTTTTTCTTGTTTCTTCTGTCATCTGATCTGATCAATCTACTGGATTCCAAAATGTTGGCCAATTTCCTGGATAATGGCAGTTCTCTATAGTTGTCTTCAGACACAGGAAAGAACAGATCAAAGAAAAGCATCTGTTGTATCCCTGTTCACAGCCCCCAATGTCCTGCAAGGAACAATCGCATCACACAGATACTGGGGATACTCTACTTTACACAGAAGGAGGTCTACATCTTCTCAGCCCATGCTCAGGATTTCATTCTAATTAATGCGGAACTTAAAGTGTTACTAAACCCACAATGGTAAAATCGATCTGTATATGCAGTAAAGCATGTTTGTTATACTCACTATGGAACCTAAGGGGTCAATCCTCTTCATTGTGTAAAAAGGCTGTTTGATCCTGTCTTCTCTGATCCTCCCCTTCTTTTACTGCCCTCAATCCATCTGCTGATAGTACAGAGCCCTGGAGCACTCTGCACATGCTCAGTTTGGTGTGCTAGAGAGTTTTTTTTTTTTTTTTTTTGGGAGAGTGCATGTGATCAGCACAGGGTCAATCAACACTGTCCAGACAGAGGGTCAGGGGTCATGCAGCCTCATAGTCAGTTGAAAATGAAAACTCTATTAGCTGAGTATTGAAATCATGCTTTGGAAGCTTCTTGATTGCAGAGACTACTTTACTTTCATGGAGGATATCTTTATCATGGCTTTACATCATGTAGACAGAAACAGAAAGAGAACACAAATGAGCGCACCAAGCACAGACAGACAACACATCCTGCTATATCACAGAACACAAGAGCTACACACTACAATAACACAGCACTACCCGCTGCATACACAGGCACAATGCACACATCATTGTCAGTTTACTAAAGCGGTTGTATACCGGACCAAAAAAAACCCCTGTAAGGCAAAGGCATAATGAGCTAGTATGCACCGCATACTAGCTCATTATGAAATACTTACCTCAGAACGAAGCTCCCGCAAGGCTGCCCGGTCCCTGCAGAGGGAGCGGACATCTTCGCTGTGTGGATTCTTCTGGGTTCACGGCCTGGCGTTGTGAGTGGCCGGAGCCGCGATACGTCACTCCCACACATGCGCGGGAGCCCGACTTTCTGTCTGACTATCCGGCAGGGTCCGGCGCTATGCGCCAGGCCTTCGCCGGAACATCACGGCGCATGCGCCATGACGTCAGCAGCTGCATACAGGTTTAGGAGATATTCATTTTACCTACAGGTAAGCCTTATTATAGGCTTACCTGTAGGTAAAACTCACTTTTGTGGGTATACAACCGTTTTAACAACTTTACATTACATGCTGTTGCTCTTCCAACAAACTCCTACACACTTTAACCATTGCTCGACTGAACACTGATAGATATCACAAGACTGCTATATACTGCTGATGAGAAAAGGTATTTAGCACTTTATATTTAGTAAAATAATTGCATTTCAATGTTCTGTGTACTGTGGGAGAGCGGATATAGTGAATGCAGGGTGCTGGGTTTAGTAAAACTTTAACTATATCTGAGTACCACAAGCAGAAAATGCAATTAAATTACATTTTTTGAGAACTGACAATTTTATTTTAGTAATTTTTACATACAAATAAACAGACACAGGCATCTGAGTAGAGTTATAGCAAAGAAACTGCTAGCCAAGGCACTCCAAAGGATATCAACTGGGATTATGGAAACAGAAGGAAATCATCAGTCTTGCTTCCATCAGAGGATAAGAGAGTAGGCACTCATAGGCAAGTCAAATCCCCACTGAGATACTCAGTTAAATTCATCTTTAATATTCAAAGCAAACTCACCCACCCATCCATGTCTCCATGCTTTATTTTGTTGACAAAAAAACAATGCCCTAGCATTTCTAGCCGTGGCCATCTTAAGTAAGGGCAGATGATTCATGTTGCATTTACTTACTGAAATTTACCTGCCCTTACTGTGATGATGCCCTAGAAAATCTCACACATGCGCAGTACAGTATACATGGGCTGCTGGTGCGATTTTGCAAGGTCAGGCAGGGGGGTGTGCATAGCCGAGAACGCCCCTCCTCCCCTTCCCGTGATGAAAAAATGCCCATGAAGACTCCTGGGATGACATTATTTTGACCTTGGCCAGAAACCAGGAAGCAACTGAAGAAATGAAAAAAAAAGTTTAAAGTAAGTAAATATAATATATTTTCCTATCTATTTACTAAAGCTGGCCATACATGGATCAAAATTCAGCTGGTTCAGCAGGGTTTGGACAAATTTCAATCCATGTGTAGCCGTTCCTGTTCAAAAGAATTTGATTGTGAATGTTAGAAAACCTTTGTTGATCAGTGGCTGCCGCTGCTGATCAGTGTGTTCTGATAGTGGAGAATCCTGCTGTCAGAAATCAATGTCCCAGCAGGAGGGATTCCTCTATCCACCTTGATTGTGTGGATGGTGAAACATATTTTTTTTTTGTTCAGCCTGCTGGCTAAAAAAAAAGAACCATCTATGGCCAGCTTTAGACTAGCAGCATGAAGATTAAAAGTAGTTAATGTTGAATGAGAGAGTCAAGCCTCGTACACACCTGTCGACCGAACAGACCAAATCGTATGTTGGCTGTTGTATCTAGCATACTGACTGCACTACACGATCGTACGACCAAAGAAAGAACGTTCAGGTGTGTGTAATTAGCATCCGGTCGTTCCTGACTTCTGAGCATGTGTGTTTTGCACAATACAACTTGTTGGACCAACTTCTCTGTACACACGATACAACGGCCGTTGTTGGTAGGACCAAGTTTTCTAGTTTGCTCATACAACTCCCGTTGTACGACCGTCGTACGTCGGCAGTTCTAATCGCACGTACTAACGATCGATTTCCGCATACAACGGTCGTTCGTACGGCCTGTTGTATACGATCGTCGACTCGTGTGTACGAGGCTTAATAAATATTGTTGTTTTTGTTTGTTTTGTTTGCTTTCTTTTTATGATATTGTCTTATAACAATGACCCCCCCCCCCCCCCCAATCATTAGACAATAAAATGCAACAAAACTAAACAAAACACGCTTTTTCCTTTTTTTGAGCAGTTAGTTAAAAAATAAATAGTGTTACCGCCCATAAAATAATTTGCCCTGTATAAAATTACACCAAAATTAGGATTCTGGTACACAGCATTGCAAAGTTATTTGCAAATGAAATAAAGTGTGCTTTTTCAAATGGGAAATGTGTACAATTATTAACAAACAAAACAAAAAAGAAAAAGTATAAATATTAATAGTTAATAAAATAAAAACAAAAAAAATCAGCAAGAGTATAATAGTTGAAGGGAGAAGGAAACTAAGGAGTTAATTAGAGCTGATCAGAGTAAATTAAGGGTTAATAAGGGGATAAACAGGAACATTTTATGAAAAATAAACAACTTTTTCTTTACTTGTCAGGTTGCTTGCATCCTTGAATAA
>BLSH010348234.1:59226-78461 GCA_018402905.1 Glandirana rugosa
GGGGCGTCTCACTCGCCTCTGCCTAGACAGTAGGCAGCCGAGTCACCTTTAGTCTTCTCGCTAGGGGCGATTCGTTTTGCCTCGGGCGACTCCCTCTGCCGGCACACTTTGGCCGGGTTCCTCATCTTTATCAACTAACTCTCTCACTTCCAGAAATTCAACTGTTATGTACCTCATTTAAAACCGGCCAGGAATTGGGGAAGAGTGGCCATCCTGCAGGTACCTGCAGGATCTGAAACTCCCCCCTATAGACTTACCACGGTCGTCGATCTCCGTGGTAAGTCGATAGTAAAAAAAGTCGACCGCTAAGACGTGTGGGGTTCTACAAGAACGATCAAGCGGCTGAACTGCCGCTATGATCGTTCTTGGGGTGTGCAGAATCGCCAGCTGAAAAAAATGATAGCTGAATGGTGCCTCTAGCTGCTGGCACCATTCAGATATCCCCCCTCAAAGTCTAGGACGTCCATGGACGTCCTACCGGTGAGAAGGGGTTAAGGACCGGCCAAAATTTACTCCATGTATTGTCAACTTAAAGACCTTCACTCTCTCAATCAACTATTTCTACTCCTTGGGCCGGTTTCACACGGCCGTCTCCCTCAGCGGGCTCCGTTTTGCTTAGCGGGGATCGCTCTTCTGATTTCCACTGAGCCGACGGATGACAGATCCGTCTCCGCTCACTCTGCGGGGACGGATCTGTGAGAGCTCCGCTCTCCCCTATGGCAAATCGGATGACAACGGACCGTCTGTCCGATCCGCAGACAGATGTAAAAATAGGGGTTTTCCTCCATCAGACTTTACGGGTCTGGAGCGGATCGGAGATCGGTGGGTGTCAGCGGACATGTCACTCCATATGACTGCATGGAGTGTCCCTTCAGGTCCACCTGAAAAACCGGACAGGGGGACCTGAACGGAACAGCCGTGTGAAAGAGGCCTTGAGCTGCATTAGTAAATAGGTACAGTAGGAAAGTATATCATATTTACGTGTTTTAAACTTTTTTTTTTATATTTCTCCTGTTACTTCCCGGTTTCCGGGTCTAGGTAAGTGATGTCATACACCCCAGGAGTCTTCAGGAGTGGAGGAGGGGTTTTCACAATAAAGCACACCCTCCTGCCTGCATGTCTGAGCTGAGGGCAGATCTCTAGGGCAGGGCTTCAGGAAGTAAATGCTACATGAATCATTTACTCTTACTGAAGATGGCCGCAGCTAGAAATGGTAGGGGTGTATTTTTTCAAGATGATTGAAAAGTAAATCATGGAGACATGGTTGGATTGGTGAGTTTGCCTTGAATGTTAAAAATGAATTAGTGTTTTTGATTTGTGGTGGCCAGATGCAGTGTAGTTCCAGCTTTAGGGCTGCTGCCTCTGACTGTTAGCCTCAGGAGATCTGGGATGAGATTTAGTGATGCCACTACTGTGCTGACCGATGTCCTCACTTGAAGGTGCTGACATGAGGAGGAGAAGCCCTGCCTCTACCACACACAATGACTCAGAGACACAGCCCAGAACATGACATGGTAGGTCAAGATCGGCTGCAAGAAGACCACAGACAATAATGGCGACTTTTCATTTTTCACCTTCACCCTCTGCCTGTCTTTTTTTGGGAACATACTTCAGAGTCCAGTTCTACTTTATGCAAAATAAAGAATAAGAATAATATAATTATTTGAGGGTTTGAACAATGTTTCCCATGCTTAACCACTTCCTTACTGGGCACTTAAACCCCCCTCCTGCCCAGACCAATTTTCAGGTTTCAGCGCTGTCGCATTTTGAATGACAATTGCGCGGTCGTGCGATGTTGTACCCAAATCAAATTGATGTCCTTTTTTCCCCATAAATAGAGCTTTCTTTTGGTGGTATTTGATCACCTCTGCGGTTTTTATTTTTTGCGCTATAAACAAAACCAAGAGCGACAATTTTGAAAAAAGAACAATATTTTTTACTTTTTGCTCTAATAAATATCCAAAAAAAAAAAATTATTCATTGGGTTTGGCCGATATATATTCTTCTACATATTTTTGGTAAAAAAAATCGCAATCGGCGTTTATTGATTGGTTTGCGCAAAAGTTATCGCGTCTACAAACTATGGACATTGATTTATGGCGTTTTGAATTATTTTTTTTTTTACTAGTAATGGCGGCGATCTGCGATTTTTATCGGTACTGCGATATCGGGGCGGACATGTCGGACATTTTTGACACATTTTTGGGACCAATGACATTTATACAGCGATCAGAAATTTAAATGTCCACTGATTACTGTATAAATGTCATTGGCAGTGAAGGGGTTAACCTGCAGGGGGCAGTGAAGGGGTTAACAATGTTCCCTGGGCGTGTTCTAACTGTGGGGGGGCGGGGTTAGCCGGGACAGAACAGATCTAACTGATCCCAGTGACAGGGATCAGTAGATCTGCTTGTCCCCCTGTCACAGAACGGGGAACCGCCGTGTTTACATTGGCGGTTCCCCGTTCTACAGCTTTGCCGGCGGTCGCGGGTCAGGAGCGGACATCGAGTCCGCCCGACCTGCGGGCACGCCCATGCAGCGTGTGGTGGCCGCACGCGCACGCCGCCGCCTGTCAGAGCGCGCAGGGGGCGTGTAAAGGGGCAGACGTCCATGGACGTCCACCCGGATATTCAGATCCGCGCTGTAGACGTCTTTCGTCTATAGCGCGGATCTCCAGTGGTTGAAGCTGGACTCCAGGAATTAACAATTTTTGCTGATTGTTGATTCCAGTTAAGTTACCTCTAAATCTTGGTATATGTCTGCCATATTTATTACAAGACTATTCTGAATGGACATGGAGAGATCCTGACATTCATCTGCCCCTCCCCTCCTCCTGTCCATTGAGAGAAAAGCTTGTATCCTGTGGAAAGAAGACATTTTCAAGAGTTAAAGAGCAAACAACTCCTATCGTCATTTTACCACAGATGAAACTCACAGCAACTGAGCCAGGAGATCAAAGCCAAAAGTGGATTTGGCATGATCCTGAAGTAATTGATGCTTGGAATAGACTTCAACCGGTTATGATTAAGCACTCTTTTGTGGGAAACTCATCAACTGCATGTCATATCCTAGTGTTGTTTGTCCTTTTTTGGAAGAATAAAGGACTTTTATTGGATGACACCAGCAGTGTGCGGACATTCTTCATTTCTCTATGGTCCTACATGGTGGTGAGCCAGGGTCAGAACCTGTAGTCATCCTTGTGAGCACCTACACTTGAACGGTATTTTGCTCTTCATTGGATTCAGCAGAGGTAGTGAGTCAGTCAACGGTAAAACATTCAATTAAAAAATTGCGGGTGGAGTTGGTATTAAAAATGGGGACGCCACATCCAAAGAGATTGTGAAAATTCTAAGAGCAACAATGTGGAGTTTTGAGGTGCCCCAAAGAGTAATGCACTGAACAACACATGGCTAAAAATTAGCTGGGAGAATCACTTCCCATACTTTATTAGTATTAACAATAGAAACTAGACAGGGCCCAACTAAGGTGCTAAAAGAAGAGTAAACTTGTTACAATGCAGCTAAGCCCACTATGTAATATCATGCAATATAGACATACGTTACATCAATACAAAAATATATATATGAGAGCAATAACGCTTAAGCCTAATACACACAGGCCGAATGTTGGACGGCATCTGCCGGTTCAAAAGAAACTGGCCGACATTGGGCCCGTATGTACTGCAGCTGGTCAGACAGAAGCAGGTGGTTCAGCTGGCTTCTGTTGATGGGGCATGACCAAAAAAAGGTCTGCCGATCAGCTCATGGTTAGTGCTCTCAGCCAATGGCTAAGAGTGCTGACCAGAGTGTTCTGGTAGGGGAGGGGTTGTCCCCCTGTCAGAACACAATAGAGAAGCGCGGGAGATCGCTGTACTAACATCCTTCGGAGCTGTCAGGTTTTTTTTTTCATTCAGCCCTGCTGGTTTGAACAAAAGGAAACTAATTGTGTGCAGTGGCAGCCCGTTGGTTTTTTGGAAGGGGGGGTGGAACTCTCCCCTGCAATGCCAGCATCACTCACCTCTCACCCTACCACCACCCCCCCCCCCCGTTCAAAGGCACGACGCTCAGTCGGGGGGTATTTACTGTTGCTTTACTGACAGCAACAAACCCCCCCCCCCGAAAGGTCCAGCACCTACCGCGAGAGGTCCGGCTGTGTGCTGTATCCTCCACTGTGTGTCCTTCTTTGGAAGACGCAGCAGTGGATCCTTCTCCTCGTTGTGCCTCCCCGCCCTTAGCGCCAGGCATCCAATAGGATCGCCTGGCACTTTAGCCAATCGGGAAACAGATCTCACAGACCTGGCTCCTGATTGGCGGGGAGGCACTGTAATGTGAAAATAGTGAAAATTTATTTGCTATTGACACACACCTGGGTGCAGCGGGGCGCAATCTCTGCGCCCCACTCCCACCCTATTTTGAAGCCTATTAGAGCCTCCGGCTCTAATCAGGTGCTTCAAAAAAAACACCCAGTCCCACCCCCACCATAGGAATCCATGCGTCCGCCGTCCTGAAAGGGGGCGGGCGCATAGATAGGGGGGAGGCAGTAGGGATAGGGGGGGCGGCGCCCGTGCGCCCTTAATGCACGGGCCGCCTCTGATTGTGTGTACCAAGCTTTAGCATAGTACGATATGGCTTTGATTCCTCAACATGTTTCGCAAGAATCTCTGCTTGCATCCTCAGGAGGATAATAGCTACTACTTAAGGGAAATAAACAAAAAACCTATATAGACAGATATAAAATGATTTGGCATATATGGTGACACAAATATATACTATGTGTTATAGTAGAACCTGATACATATGAACGTATGCAGAGGTACATCATTCCAAAAAAGAGACTTCCATGTGGTAAAGACCAAACCAGATGAAAAGACAGGGAGGACCCCAGTGAACCACCAAATCAGCCAGAGACGGGTATCCCCCATGTGTTGATGCAGAGGGATTCAAACATGCTGGCGACAAACATAGATCTATACTCAATCAAAAAAGTAAGAAGAAAATGGGGCAAACACAGACTAGATGGATCACATGGTCTTCTTTTCTGCTGTCACCCTTCTATGTTTTTATACGTTGAAGATTTTATCATCCATAGCAACCTTCCAAAAGTAGTATACCAAGAATTAGAGGTAGCACCTCAAAAAAATATTTTTTTCTTGCTGTTCGGCTTTCAGGCTACATTCACACCAATTTGTTTTTTCATGCTTTTTGCAGAAACACAGGACATTTTTTTTTAACATGGGTTGCTATGAAACACGTTCACACCTTTTAGAAAGGGTCAGGGACTTTTTTAAATGCAAAACAGTGCTTTTTTTTGCATTTTTGGTTCAATACACTTCAATTGAGAAGCTGCAGGTAAGCATGTAGTGTGATTTTACTGTAATTTTGTAATTTGTGTTTTGCGCTTTTTAATCTGCCCTACAACAAATTTGCCAAAAAAAAAAAGCATAAAATAAACGCAAACGGCAACAAAATTGAGAGAAAATCGCAAAAAAAACACAGCAAAAAGCATAGGGGTGAATCGAGCCTCACAAAGGTCTACCCTACACCATTGTCCTTATTGGCTACAATAGCTTTTTTGATGTGCTGTCAAGACCTGGACTTCAGCTTCTTTGCCACTAGACCTTTAACCAACAGATGAATGCTTTGTCTATCGCATACGTTTCTTCAGTTTTCATTCTTCATACACGGTGCTGCATAATTGCAGATGGACTTCATACCACCAGAGTATTGCTATCACTCACTACATTGTTCATTGCTATGTCCAATATCTGCTACTACTATCTCTCATCCTCATACCAATCGCAGCTCTCTTCTAGTTGACCATATTGGACTAACTCATGTTAGAATGCAAATCTTCGTTTATTTGACTGTGCTATAATTCTTGAAAAACTTTTTTTTCATAAAAAGTAATAAAAAAAAGTCTACCAAATTACTTCTGTGCAAAGTGTAATTGATTTGTATGCTTGTATAATATACTGTATGTTGTATGCACTGTTTTTCCAGGTGTCTTCTGATATACAATAAGTTTCGCTGAGCACTATATTATTCTCTGTTGGTCCAGCTAAGTTTTTCCTTAGAATCACTTTGTGAAAGAATGTTTCCTCTTGGCAGGTCTGTGGATTATAGAAGCCAGGGGGAATTATGGCACAGTGTGTTGGGAGGGCATGGATAAACTTCAGAGAGCTCAGGGTGAGGGGAGGGCAGAGGAATAAAAGAGAACTTGTTGTGGCCACTTTAGATTCCAGCATCCTGACCACAAGAACAGGCATCACTCTGTGCTATTATCTCCTGTACTCCCTCTTCCTCCTCCAACACACCTTCCTCCACCCCTCCTCCTCTGATCCATGTGTTTACTTTTCCATGTGCGGAATTTTCCATGTGCGTACCAGAACAGCCACTAGATGTCCTATATATTGCTACACAGAGGTGCTACGACTCTACAGCGAGGGAAAAAAGTATTTGATCCCCTGCTGGTTTTGTATGTTTGCCCACTGACAAAGAAATGATCAGTCTATAATTTTAATGGTAGATTTATTATAACAGTGAGAGATAGAACAACAAAAATATCCAGAAAAAGTTATTAAAGCGGAGTTCCACCAAAAGTGTAGCTGCTGACTTTTAACAATTGGACACTCACCTGTCCCGCACTCCAGCGATGTGGCTGCCCGAGGGCTCGCTCTTTTCTCCCTCCCCTCTGCAGCGCTGGCATCACAAGTGTGGGCACCCAGCTTTGGCTTCGCCTTGTGAATGGCTTGGCGTATCATCTGGGACCTGTGACATGTCCCAGAAGATCGCAGGGGGGGGTGGGGGTGAACTTCCTTCCGGAGCCGCGGCTCTAGGAGAGGAAGTGGACCTGGGACCCCCCCCCCCAAAAAAATGACATTACAATAGTGGCATGTCGGGGGGGTCACCTTCCCTTAAAACGGAAGTTCCACTTTTGGGTGGATCTCCGATTTAGTTGATTTGCATTTTAATGAGTGAAATAAGTATTTGACCCCTTCGCAAAACATGACTTAGTGCTTGGTGGCAAAACCCTTGGCAATCACAGAGGTCAGACGTTTCTTGTAGTTGGTCACCAGGTTTGCACAGATCTCAGGAGGGATTTTGTCCCACTCCTCTTTGCAGATCCTCTTCAAGTCATTAAGGTTTTGAGGCTGGTGTTTGGTAACTTGAACTTTCAGCTCCCTCCACATATTTTCTATGGGATTAAGGTCTGGAGACTGGCTAGGCCACTCCAGGACCTTAATGTTCTTCTTCTTCAGCCACTCCTTTGTTGCCTTGGCCATATGTTTTGGGTCATGCCATTCTTAAACACCCATCCAGGACCCATTTTTAATGCCCTGGCTGAGAGAAGGTGGTTCTCACCCAAGATTTGAAGGTACATGGCCCTGTCCATCATCCCCTTGATGCGGTAAGATTGTCCTGTGCCCTTAGCAGAAAAACACTCCCAAAGCATAATGTTTCCACCTCCATGTTTGACGGTGGGATGGTGTTCCAAACACAGCGAGTTGATGCCAAAGAGCTTGATTTTGGTCTCATCTGACCACAACACTTTCACCCAGTTCTCCTCTGAATTATTCAGATGTTCATTAGCAAACTTCAGAAGGGCCTGTACATGTGCTTTCTTGAGCAGGGGGACCATGCAGGCGATTCGGGATTTCAGTCCTTCCCAGCTGCCTTGAGATCATGGACAAGATTCTCACGCATAGTTATGGGCTGATTCCTCACTGTTCTCATGATCATTGAAACTCCACGAGGTGAAATCTTGCATGGAGCCCCCGACCAAGGGAGATTGACGGTTATTTTGGGTTTCTTCCATTTGCAAATAATTTCAATAACTCGTATCACCCTCTTGTGGCCCATTCCAGCCTCGTGTAGGTCTACAATGGTCTTGGCCATGGTAGAGAGATTGGAATCTGATTGAGTGATTGCTTCTGTGTACAGCTTTCTTTTATACAGGTAACAAGCTGAGATTAGGAGCACTCCCTTTAAGAGAGCGCTCCTAATCTCAGCTTATTACCTGTATAGAAGATACCTGGGAGCCAGAAATATTGCTGATCTATAGGGAATCAAATACTTATTTCACTCATTAAAATGCAAATTAATTTATAACTTTTTTGAAATCCGTTTTTCTGCATTTCTTGTTATTTTTCTCTCTCTCACTGTTAAAATAAACCTACCATTACATTTATAGACTGATCATTTCTTTGTCAGTGGGCGAATGTACAAAATCAGCAGGGGATCAAATACTTTTTTCCCTCACTGCATATACAGTGCAAGGAGCAACAAATCTGAATTCACTGTACAATACCAAAACAAGATGTAATCACTTTATTTTTTATTATTTTTATTTATTGCATTATGGCTGACATTCATTATTAAGCTTAGATAGGTGTGAAAAAATGCTTTAAATTAAGATTTTTTTCAGAATTAGAAATGTTAATAGTTTATTTTT
Source organism: Glandirana rugosa (assembly GCA_018402905.1). Classification (NCBI taxonomy): domain Eukaryota; kingdom Metazoa; phylum Chordata; class Amphibia; order Anura; family Ranidae; genus Glandirana; species Glandirana rugosa. Next base: position 67,678 of record BLSH010348234.1, read on the forward strand.
TTTATCAATTAACGAAATGGAAAGTACATGAACAGAAGAGAAATCCAAATCAAATCAATAATTGATGTGACCTCCCTTGCCTTCTAAATAGCATCAATTATTCTAGGTACACTTACACACAGTTTTTGAAGGAACTTGGCAGGTAAGTTGTTCCAAACATCATGAAGAACCAACCACAAATCTTTTGTGGATGTAGGCTGTCTCAGATCCTTCTGTCTCTACATGTAATCCCAGAGAGACTTGATGATGCTAAGATCAGGGCTCTGTGGGGGCCAAACCATCACTTCCAGGATCTGAAGATATTTCTTAATGACATTGGCTGCATGCTTGGGGTCATTGCCCTGGTGCAGGATAAAGTTGAGGGCCAATCAAAGCTTCCCTGATGGTATGGCATGATGGATAAGTATCTGCCATTGAGAACACCACTGCTCCTGACAAAATCTCCAACTATATTTGCATAAATGCAGCCCCAAATTTGCAAGGAACCTCCACCATGCTTCACCGTTGCCTGCAGACACTCATTATTGTACTGCTCTCCAACCCTTCATGAACAAACAGCTACTGCTACATCAAAATATTTCACCTTTTGACTCATCAGTCCAGAGCACCTGCTGCCATTTTTTTACTGTAGGTGGTCTCCTGGTATTTCCAATGCTGACAACCCCCCAGCACTACAGAGCCAAATTACAAAGTCTCATTCTTCATGTTTTAGTCTACAAAGTGTAAAATGAGTAAGAGATGCGGCACACAAGTTGGGTTGCCATGCAGTAAGCAGCCACATTAATTTTTTTATTTTCTAGCTGTATATTTGCAGGCTTAAAGCTCATCTGTGGCTGAAATATGACAGATAGGTCTCATCTGAGACATGTTCATAAAAAGATTATTATGAAATCTGCTGGTGAAGGTTTAAGTGGTCCTGTAGTAAAAAAATATTACATGGGGTCTTCTCCGTGAAGCCACCATTTAAAATAATAACTCCATGAAAATGGTCAAAGCCATGGTTGGGGTACTCATATGGGAGCAGTTTTACCTGCTATAGGGTTTCCATTTCTCCCCTTCCAGTCCTGTGATTTTGACATTCCTATCACACAGCGCCTTCACTTCCCAAATTTTACCGCTGCTCTTCATTGGCTGCTGTAGCCAATCAGTTCCTCTTCCCCAAACATAGCTGATGCAAAGAAACAAAAGTGAATGCGGTGGCCATCTACCTGTATACTATAGCATCAGCATGAGGAAATCAAGGCCTCAAACAAAGTAATCTTTTACATTATGTCTGCTTTTAGAAAAGTGGGACCTGTGTTCTCCAGTGTAGAGAAGTTTCCTGTGGAGTCCTTAAAAGTTAAAAAGTTGGTGGATGATTCAGTTCTCCAACATCTCTCATACAACATCAGTAAACAGCTCAGATAGTTTTTATTCTCTTTTTGACAAAGACCTGTGGAATTTTAAAACTTTTTAACTTCATAATTAATGGGTAACACAGTGCCAGTGCAAAACGGTAACATCACCCCTTGTAAAAAAACGTAACTCAGCTGGAAAATAGGTTATTGGTGTCACGCGACTCATTGTTAAAGTGTGCCAAGATGAAACATAACGGTCACTGAAGGGAAAGCACAGCTAAGGCCTTGTTCAGACCTTTGCACTGAAAATTGTAGGACTTAAAGTCCCACAGTTTGTAAGACAAGTTTTTATGTGGCAGAAACAAACAAAACATTCTCCAGCACACTTAGTTGTTGGTTTCACTGTAACCAGCGGAGAAGTGTTCTGTTGTTTTCGTCTGGTCAGCACTTTCTAAGCTGGGTGCTTGATTTCTCCTTCCTGCTTCTGGGAGAAGCTTCCAGAATATAGGGCAGGGAGACTCAAATATTCAGTTAAGAATATTTATTGTGCCTCAGCCAATCCCTGGAAGGGGGCATCCAGAAGGTGGCTGGGGAGGTGATAAATGTGTGGGAGCCCTTTCCGGGGGAGTTCTTCCTCTGCTAGGAACTCCTGGGGCTGCTGTCCCTGGGAGATAGCTTGGCCCTCAGCAGGAGCTGGGCAGAGGAACTGGGGAAGATCGCTAAATGATTTTTGAGGGCAGTGTTCCGAAGTCCTGGTCTGTAGAAAAATCTTTTGTCTCTCTCACTGAGGAACTACCTGTGGAAGCCGGTAGTCAGCTCCTGGGACATTATGAGTAAGACCTACGGTGGGACTTTCATGTGTGCCTGCAGCTAAAATAAATTGTGCTAGATGTTTGTCCTCCTATTAAAAGTTTTGAAGTATCCTGAACCTCTTTCCTCTTTCAAGTAATACAGCAATAAATAAACATCCCCTAGACTGAGCCTGCATTGTCGGTGTCCATGAGGCTGTGCATGGGATTGGCAGCCTCTGTCCCAACAAGGGAGACCTGGGGTATCCTACAGTGGCCCCTTCAGGGGTAAGAGCTGCCATAGCAATGGTATGCCTGGAGAAGCCCAGCAAGAGCACAATAGCAGCAGAAGGCTTCCGATGTGTCCCCACACCTAATCCAGCGAGTAAGCTATACAAGAATGGCCATCACCCCAATTTATAACTAGCTGCATAGCAGGGCATTGTGCGGCACAAACAAAAGATTTTCCACCACACTTACCAGCTAGCCTGCAAAAAAAGGTGACCTGGAAGTATTGGGAAAAATGCATGTAAAACATGGTATGCAGGAATTTGGGAGCCCACCGCCAAATGCATCTCAGCATTATTGTTCATTCCTGAACACAAGCAGGAATTTGTATGCTCTTTCCTAAGCAGTAAAACACATAGTTATTAATTAAAAGGTAACCTAAACTCAGCTTGAAAGCTACCCTTCTGACCACTTCTACAAACAGCCACCAGTGAACTGGACTTTTGGCACCCATGCCACTTTGTGCCTAGCAGTCCAAGTCACTATCTCCCGGGGTGCCAGAGCTGCAAAGGAAGCCCTCTAGTCACTTTGACATCTAACCAGGTATGTAACCCCCAGGTATGTTACACCCCAGTACAATGGTGGATTACCAAATAGGTTGAGTAGGCACCGCCCTATGGGCCCCACACCACTTAAATAATATTGATTTGATCTTGAAATAAGATTATGAAGCTTTCTTAAATTGTTCACAAAAGATAGAAAAAAATGATATAACTCCAACTTAAACTTTACATTAACCTCTTGACCCCTGGAAGATATTACTCCCTTTATGACATTTTTTGCTATTCGGCACTGTGCTCCTTTAACTGCCAATTGCATGGTCATGCAACTCTGTACCCAAACGAGATTTGTATCATTTTTATTTCCTACAAATAGAGCTTTCTTTTATTGGTATTTGATCACCACTGGGTTTTTGTTTAATTTATTTAATAAACAAAAAAAAAAAGACTGAAAATGGACCTTGCTTTGTGCACTGGTCCAAATCATTTAGGGAAGGGGGGATCATGGTGTGGGGTTGTTTTTCAGGGGTTGGGTTTGGCCCCTTAGTTCCAGTAAAGGGAGCTCTTAAGGCATCAGCATACCAAGACATTTTGGACAATTTCATGCTCCCAACTTTGTGGGAACAGTTTGGGGATGGCCCCTTCATGTTCCAACATGACTGAGCACCAGTGCACAAAGCAAGGTCCATAAAGACATGGATGAGCGAGTTTGGGGTGGAGGAATTAGACTGGCCTGCACAGAGTCCTGACCTCAACATGATAGAACACCTTTGGGATGAATAAAAGCACAGACTGTAAGCCAGGTCTTCTCGTCCAACATCAGTGCCTGACCTCACAAATGTGCTTCTGGAAGAATGGTCAAACATTCCCATAGACACTCCTAAACCTTGTGGACAGCCTTCCCAGAAGAATTGAAGCTGTTATAGCTGCAAAGGGTGGGACTCAATATTGAACCCTATGGACTAAGACTGGGATGCCATTTAAGTGTATGTGCGTGTAAAGGTAGGTGGCCCAATACTTTTGGTAATAAAGTGTATGTGTGCTCAGAGGAATGTCACACTGTTGAGTTAACATGTGGTTGACGTGCATTTTCTTTGTGCGTTGTCATGCATTTTGATGCACGTTGATGTGCATTTTCAATGCAGTTTTGGTTTTAGGAGGCGAGAAGAGATTGCAGGGATTGGTATAGTAGCATTAAGGGGGCCTGCAGGAGTAGTGGGTCGGATAAGAAAAAGTGCTTTTTCCAGTCCCCTAGAATGAAAGTGTCTAAACCCACATCATAAAAAACTATCAATAAATGGTGTATTACATGCTCTTCATACTCATGCTCAGTTTTCTATGCTGAGCATTTCCTCCCTATCATATCTGAGCAGCCCATGTGACTATAGAGTCACATATGTGGGTGTATACACAGTAATAAACAAAACTAAACTTTAGTAATAAACTAAACTAAACTCTCTCTCTCCTCCTCCATGCCCAATAACCAGCTAAACACAATGGGGGTGGGATATTACATCTTGATTGATGGAGGCTTCACCTCCCTCTTATTCTAAGACACAGGCTGGAGGGGCGTAACACAGCCTGTGACTAGCAGAAATCCACCCACACCATGTTATTTCCAAAAAATAATAAAGATTTCAATTCAAATATATATTTATATGACAATTTAAAACAGTTTATTGATATTATTTTATTTTTATTCTGTATTCCAAAGGCTGTCTTTTCTTTTTTCTTCTTTTATTTGGAACATGTGACCAGCAGCAGAGGCCTAGAAGCTCCTCCTGCTTATGTTTCCCTGCAGACAGGCTGGGAAAGCGGTTGGTCATGTGACAGCTGTGTATCGATTAGGAAAAAGGTACTTGGATGGGTTTTTTATTACAGTGCCATCATCCACAAACAGAAATAGAAGGGACAATGTAAATTAAACAGGGTGTGTTTAGTATCACATTAAACGAGCATTGACCCCCTGATATGTGGAGGCAGCCCCACTACGTGAGAGGATTTTTGTTTTGTATGGAGTTCAGCTATATAGCAGAGCTCCTGGTATGGATTTTATTGCATAGTTACATTGCTCCTTTGACAGATTTAAGTATCGATATGCCATACCTATGGGACCACTGAGGAAGCTGGAAATCACTGTAGTAGTCGCAACTACTACAGAGATCACCACATCAGGAGGGCTTTGTTTCTCAGAGAATAGGTGCAGGACCTCCCCCCTTCTGAGTCACCCTTCATCTCTGCCCCCCACCCACCTCCGAGTACTGTCCATTAGCTCCACCCCCTACCCACCTCCCAGTACCACCCCTTTTAGAGAATACAAAACCAAGTATCATTTTGTGCTACTAAGTAATTTGTATGGAATTTGATAGACCCCACTCCAGCAACAATAGACCCCCCCATTAGCAACAACAAATCCACCACTGTAACAATAGACGGCCCCACACAAAGACAGACCCCCATTCAGCAACAATGCCCCCCCCTCAACAAAATACAACCTCAGAAACAATAGACCCTCAGCAGCAATAACATATCCCTCCAGCAGCCAGCATCAATAGACCCTCCAGCAGCCAGCAACATTAGACCTCCCCCTCAGCAGTAGAAACATCCCAGCAACAATTGACATTCTAGCAACATAAGACCCCCCAGCCAACAAAAATAGACTTACCCAGCAACAATAGACCCCCCACCAGCAACAATAGATCCCCCAGCAGCCGACATCAATAGACCGTCCAGCACACCTTGCCATAAAATACATTCAGTATTAGAGATGCTGAAACCGTGTTCCCTGCGTTCCCGCTGGAAAAAAAAGCCCCGGTCTTCAGGGTCCTGTGCTGAGCGGCTGCATCCTCTATTTGGAGGAGGTGGATGGTGTGGTGATCTCCACCTCATCCAATCAGAAAAATGCAAGGTGTTCTGTGAATGGCGCCCATGCCGAGCGAGTGATCCTGTGTTCACTATGCAGAAGGGGAGCTGCTTTGGACAGGTCCCAGAAGACAGCAATTACTGTAGTAGTGGTGACTACTACAGCTATTCTCTCCTTCCACAGCGGTCCCACTTTGTGTTTGTCCAGCCACGATCACTGCAGGCAATCGATGACTGTGCAGTCACAAATAGCTGTGGCTAATGACAGCCTGTCATTGCACTGTATGGGCTCAGCAGACACCGCAATCTGCACACCGCAGTCAATCCCAGCTGCAGGAGTCACTAGATTCTTGCTGCTGGGATTCGCAGCATGGCAATAAAGCATTCAAGGCAGTGACGGGCGCTCCATAGGGGGTGCAGGGGAATCGTCCCCCTAATCTACATGCAGGGTGCCAGATGCATGGATTTGAATGGGTTTTTTTTTCTAAGCCCATGACTAGAGCCTGAGGTTCTGGACCGAATTGGGGGGGGGCTAGGTGGTTTGTTTGCGCCCCCCAAAAACAAAAAATGGAGCACCAGCTGCCACTGCTTCAAGGTGATTCTAAAGGTTTACCTTTTTCCCTTAAAATAATAAACTTGTCATACACTGCTGTGTGCAATGGTTTCTCGGGTCCCCCGCTGGCGCTAAGTTCCTCCCCCCTTCTAAATGCCCCCATAGCAAGCATAGTTTCAGTCACTTTGGAGGTCACAGAACAGGAATAGAGGGTAAATCTCCCAATGGGGACGCAAATTATGGGGGCAACAAAGGATTCAGTCACTTTGGAGGTCACAGAACAGGAAAGAGGGGAAATCTCCCAATGGGGACGCTAATTATGATAACAAGAAATTCAGTCACTTTGGAGGTCACAGAACAGGAAAGAGGGGAAATCTCCCAATGGGGACACTAATCATGGGGGCAACAAAGGATTCCGTCACTTTGGAGGAATTTCCTCTCACATTCTATTTTGACCAAGAAGTGAAGGGAAATCTCCCCAGTGGGCCACAGAAAAATAAATAAATCTGAGAGGGGCTTTAACACTTCTTACTTTATCCAAAATAAAAAAAAAGTTTTACATTTAGTTCTATTTTTTATTTGAAAATAAGGTCAGAAAAAAGAAACCGAATGCACCCCTAGATGTGGGGGCTGGTTGGCTGCATGGCCCTCCTGTTGTGGGGTTCACCATCCCCTTTAATCTCTCCGCTGTCTGGGATGTCAATCAGGGTGCAGTGATTGGTGATGAGAACACGTGTGCTGTGCACCCCCTCCTCTCCTCTCATTACACCGGGTGGAGGTTTGCAGTGCTCCTCCCTGGAGTCTCCTCACCTCCTCCTCCCTCCTCCCTCCTCTCCACTCCGAGCTCAGCGCAGGACTGGCCGGATCCTGGACTCTTCCCGGACTCTTCCAGCGCTCCCAGCATGGTCCTGTACAGGGGATGACGTGCTCAGTGCTGGGCTGACATCACAGGTAAGTGGCCCTAATCTCTGTGTATGGGGTGTCCTAGGAACACGGGATGGCAGTCCTCATCTCCTCCCTATACCACACTTACTATTTACATTGCATGACTTGGAGGAGTTTGTGTGCCAGCCTCCAACTCCATTATATAATGTGGATGGGAAGTGCCTGTGAGGGGGGACAGTCCTACATTGTGCTGCCAGGACCCCCAACAAATCCACCTTCCCTGCACTATCTGGAGTTATACATCTCCTAAGTTTTATATATACTGTGTATACTGAGATATATATATACTGTGTATACTGAGATATATACATACTATGTGTCCTGAGATCCTATATACATACTATGTGTCCTGAGATCCTATATATACTATGTATACTGAGATCCTATATATACACTATGTGTCCTGAGATCCTATATATACTATGTATACTGAGATCCTATATATACACTATGTATCCTGAGATCCTATATACACTATGTATCCTGAGATCCTATATACACTATGTGTCCTGAGATCCTATATACACACTATGTGTCCTGAGATCCTATATACACTATGTGTCCTGAGATCCTATATACACACTATGTGTCCTGAGATCCTATATACACTATGTATACTGAGATCCTATATACATACTATGTGTCCTGAGATCCTATATACACACTATGTGTCCTGAGATCCTATATACACACTATGTGTCCTGAGATCCTATATACACACTATGTGTCCTGAGATCCTATATACACTATGTGTCCTGAGATCCTATATATACTATGGGTCCTGAGATCCTATATACACTATGTGTCCTGAGATCCTATATACACACTATGTGTCCTGAGATCCTATATACACACTATGTGTCCTGAGATCCTATATACACACTATGTGTCCTGAGATCCTATATATACTATGAGTCCTGAGATCCTATATACACTATGTGTCCTGAGATCCTATATACACACTATGAGTCCTTAGATCCTATATATACTATGAGTCCTGAGATCCTATATACACTATGTATACTGAGATGTATACACTATGTATACTGAGATGTATACACTATGTATACTGAGATGTATACACTATGTATACTGAGATATACACACTATGTATACTGAGATGTATACACTATGTATACTGAGATATACACACTATGTATACTGAGATATACACACTATGTATACTGAGATATACACACTATGTATACTGAGATATACACACTATGTATACTGAGATATATACACTATGTGTCCTGAGATCCTATATATACACTATGTGTCCTGAGATCCTATATACACTATATGTGTCCTGAGATCCTATATACACTATATGTGTCCTGAGATCCTATATACATACTATGTGTCCTGAGATCCTATATACACACTATGTGTCCTGAGATCCTATATACACTATATGTGTCCTGAGATCCTATATACACTATGTGTCCTGAGATCCTATATACACACTATGTGTCCTGAGATCCTATATACACTATGGGTCCTGAGATCCTATATACACTATGTGTCCTGAGATCCTATATACACTATGGGTCCTGAGATCCTATATACACTATGTGTCCTGAGATCCTATATACACTATGGGTCCTGAGATCCTATATACACTATGTGTCCTGAGATCCTATATACACACACTATGTGTCCTGAGATCCTATATACACTATGTGTCCTGAGATCCTATATATACTATGGGTCCTGAGATCCTATATACACTATGTGTCCTGAGATCCTATATACACACTATGTGTCCTGAGATCCTATATACACACTATGTGTCCTGAGATCCTATATACACACTATGTGTCCTGAGATCCTATATACACACTATGGCTCCTGAGATCTTCTAAGGATATATAGAAATACTATGTGTACTGTATTCTTTGTATCCTGCGTTGAATCATAATATGACTTTGTTTTTATTTTTTCATGCAATGTTTATTCTTAGGCCTCATACACACGGACGTTTGACGCCGGCGTTTTCTGACGTTTTTTTGCAGCTCTCCATGTTAGTCAATGGCCCCATAAAAACGCCGGCGTTTTTGAGCTGTAGATGGCGTCGGCGTTAGTGAGCTGAAACTAGATCCCACGGCCATCGCGTTCTGAGGATGTAACGTTTTGGCATTTTTGAACGCCAACAAACGCCAACTAATATTGTACCGGCGTTAACCGGCGTTTTTTGACGCCGACGTTTTCAGGTTGAAAAATAGCAGAGGGATGATTTTTCCTAGAAAACGCCTATTGGTGCCGACGCTCACTAACGCCGATGCATAACGCCGAAAAACGCAGATTTTTTTTTTTCTCTTGACGTCGGGCCCGACGGTTTGTTTATTTTTTAAGAAAGGTCCATGTGTATGAGGGCTTAGATGTACAATGTAACAAGGTGTGATGGAAGGCAGTGGAGGGATTGTAGTGTCCCAGCATGTAGGGGGGTTCATGGTTCTTCCATAGAATGCTGATCCTGAACATGTAATAAATCAAATATTTATTCTGCTGCTAAATAGTAATTTGTATTGAGCATCACAGAGAAAACCTTATGTTGCAGCTTGTGTCTGCTCTGCAGCATTGTTTGGAGTTGTGAATATTTTATACAGCAGGATCATTATTTATGGTGATGGAGTCCTAGGAGACTGCACTGTACGACCTCCAAGGACTACAACTCCCAGTGTGTCCGCTGTGCAGTCCCTCTGTTCCTGTCACATTGGACTTGGTCCAAATCTAAGATCCTGGATACTTCCTGCTGGATTTGTATAATTTATGTACTGTACAGGGTTATGCGCAGTATGGCTGAGAACACACAGGCGACTGCTGATAGAAATCTGCCACTGACAGTTTGACAAAACCAAACTTCTAGAATCGCTTCCCCCATCTGTAGCCACGCACAGAGAGATGTTGCTTCTATCACTTGTCATCAAGATTCAGCAGCATTCAAGCCAGTGACAGAGCGACATCTCACTGTGTGGCTACAGAGGGAGCGATTCCATAGGGACACATGGGCAGCTCTGTGAGTCAGTAGGAGGTCGCAGCCAGCGTCCCACACTCAAGATGGCAGTGCTGAAGACCCAAGAACTGGCCTGAGTGATGGCAATGCTGGATCCTTGGACTGATGAGTGTCTATTAAATCAGCAGTTACAGATTTGTAGTTGCTGATTTTGTAATTGTTCTACAAATGGCTGGAGTGCCTGTTTAAAGCAGAATTCCACCCATTTAAAACTCAGCAGCTACAAAAAGTATAGCTGCTGTGCTGACTTTTAACCAACAGACACTCAACTGTCCCACGGTCCAGCGATGTGGCCGTCCGAAGCCTCGCTCCTCTCCGCGGCACCGGCATTGCAAGTGTGGGCCGCACTGCACGTTGTGAATGGACGGGCAATCTTCTGGGACTGTGATGTGTCCCTGAAGATTGCAGGGAGGGGGGAGAGGAGAACTTTCGCTTGGGGCCGTGGCGCCAGGAGAGGAAGTGAGAGCTGGGTACCTATGGAAACTAGGTACCCGC
>BLSH010348234.1:122915-134250 GCA_018402905.1 Glandirana rugosa
TCCTACCCTGAGTCGTGGACAGACTTACTCAGAAAAGTAGACTTTGACGTCTCAAGGGGAAATATGACATTACCTCTTGAAACTACTTTTCCCCGAGACCCGTGGGACTAAATTCCCCCTTGTGACCGCTGCGATTACATTCCCCAGAAGCCACTGTTACGAAGGGAATATAGTCTCAAGCAAGGAGAAATGTGGTGTCAAACGTCTTGGTGTTTGTTCACGTTACACTATCTATAGTTCTTATTAATTATGTACATGTCCCACCCGGTAAATAAGTTTCCCCCCTCACATATACTAATGTGCCACAAACAGGAAGTTAATATCACCAACCATTCCCATTTTATTAAGGTGTATCCATATAAATGGCCCACCCTGTACATGTATTAATTATTCTTGATATCTATCACATTGCACTTGTTTGTGGTTCTGCAAACTGTGGTGTAAAGAGGAACGAACTCTGATATAAGGGAAGCATTGTCACCGAAGACCCCTTACATTAGCGTCGCCAGTGTTCCCCCTTAAATCAGGGTGCCCAGAGCCCCTTTTCATCAAAGTTCTCCATTACAGTATAAAGGGGAACTCTGCAGTTTCAGATGAAAAGACTCATTCAGACAGGTGCTGAGTCCCATCCTCCCAGCAGAGCAGCTGTCTGAGGTCAGGGTGGGGAAAAGGTAGTGGGGGGGGGGCACCAAAGTGCACCTTGGTGTATGTACACAAAAATCCTGGCACCAGCCCTGACTGTACCTGTTATTTTCTGTCACTTGTAAACACAGAAGCCTGGCTTCTGTGTTTTCAAGGGACAGCGCACTGCTCAGTGGTGTGGGGGGGCGAGCACTGCTGGTTTACAGAGTGGGGATCTCCATCTCCCGCTAGTTTGACAGAACACAAGTGACACACGAGGTCCCTCCTCCTGGACCAGCTGAGCTGTCCACCGTAGGAGCCGACCCGTTCCATGAGGCGTGACTGGGGCCTGCTCTGTGTAATCCGGCTCTCCTCTTCAGATGCCTGGACACAGCCTCAACCAGCTGAGCCAGGTAAGGCTGATGGGATGAGGCTGGTCACTGATGGTGAGGCTGAATTACTGGGCACTGATCAGGCTACATTACTGGCCACTGATCAGGCTGCATTAATGGGCACTGATGTGGCTGCATTATGGGCCTTGATGGTTGGGCACTGATGTGGCTGCATTAATGGGCATTGATGGGTGGGCACTAATGAGGCTGAATTGTTGGGCACTGATGAGGCTGTTCTGATGTCTGGGCACTGATGAGGCTGTACTGATGAGGCTGCATTAATGGGCACTGATGCGTGGGCACTGATGAGGCTGCATTGATGGGCACTGATGGCTGTGCAAGGATGAGGCCGTACTGATGGGCACTGATGGCTGGACACTGATGAGGCTGCATTAATGGGAAATGATGGGTGGGCACTGATGAGGCTGCGTTTATGGGCACTGATGGCTGGGCAATGGTGAGGCTGCATTGATGGGCATTGCCTGTGCCCCTCATTGCAGCCTCACCAGTGCCCATGAATGCAGCCTCACCAGTGCTCATCAATGCCACATTGGTGAGGCTGCATTGGTGACTTGAGGCTGCATTTATGGGCACAGGTAAGGCTGCACTGATGGCTGGGCACTGATGATATGTATATTACATTGTGCTGAACCCAGTGCTCTGTGTATTACGCTTTCCTGAACCCTTTGTTATGCATTCCTGATTTTATTGAACAATGTCCCTTTAAGACTCTCCCACTGTACAATTTGGCCACAACCACCCTATGATGTGGCGTGCTCCCCCATGGGGGGGTTCCTGCTCCTATTCTCTGAAAAGCCCTGGGTCTTGGGTCCAGCCGCTCAAAAAGAACAGCCCACGCATGGAAAGCATGTGCCACCTGGGTTGGGTGTCGGGATTAAAAACGAGCGCCACAGACAGTTCTAATGGAAACCAGGTATTTAGCTTCTGTATTGTGTTAGGGCACACAGCTGTTCCCTTCAACCTCACCTCAGGGAGCGCCACGCACGCCAATGCAGGGCTCTTATGGAAACCTGGGATTTCCATAGCATTGGACCTGTGCCGCTGCACCCTTTCACTTTCACCTCAGGGCGCATGCTAGGGTTGCCACATCATCCCTTTAATTCAGGACACATATGAATTACACAGGTTGTTCTGAGGCTAATTTAATGCAGATAAGGCACCAAGTGAATTTAATTACCAACTTAATTGGCCACAGAACCTGAGTAATTAATATGTGTCTTGGATTAAAGGGATGATGTGGCAACCCTAGCGCACTTCGATGCACAACCCTTAAGGCCCACCAAAATCCTCAGCACTAGGCCCATAATGCTCTTAATCCAGCCCTGAGAATGTCAACCTAAAATCCAGGAAAAAAACGCATGATACTCATGTTATAAATTGAGTTGCAGTCCAGTGAGTAAAATAAGTATTTGATCTCCTACCAACCAACAATAATTCTCCCCACCCCCTCCGGGGGAGACGGACGCCAGGGATTGAGGTGTGTAAATATACTGCCTTACTTTATGGAGGCAGAAAGAAGGCACTCGGATCCATTCTTTCTGTGCTGCTGCAGAAGACAGACTTTCTCCTCCGGCCAAACAGGAACCTGAGACATGATTGGCCAGGAAGTCTTAAGGCTTCCTGATTGGCTGGGAGGAGGATCAGTGTGGCATCAGTGAATGTTCATTCGCTATTGTCTCACAACTGGGTAGGCTCACTGGGCCCAAGCCCACCCTTTTTTGAAGCCTATTAGAGCCCCTGGAGCGGCTACCACTGGTCCACAGAATCTTTCTTGTATTCAAACCTTACCATTTTAGGCAAGGCCAAAGCGCTGCCAAAGTCAGGAACAAGATTGTAGACTTGCACAAGGCTGGAATCGGCTACAAGACTATCAGCAAACTCTGTAACCTTTAATACAGCATTAAAGTATAACTAAAGGCAATATTATTATCAAGGTTGCCCCCAGAAAAGTAATAGAGAGGAAATCTTCCAATGGTGACGCTAGTCCTGGTCACCTGGGGGTTCTCAAGGAACTCCCTTACATTTTGCAGAGATTTTCTCACTTCCTGTTCTGGCTATGGGATAGTAAGTGAAGCCTACTCTATCCAAAATAGGGGGGTGAGTTTTGCCTATAGCTCTACTTTAAATGTATTTTTAAATGCAGTGTAGCTATCTGAACTTATTAATGTCAGCCTACTGGTGTCGGAGCTCAGAGAAGGGGAGGGAGAAGCAGCACAGGGGGCCAGGCAGGTATGCTGCTGTGCACGAAGCATGCTGATAGGAGGAGAGGGCAGAGTGAGGGATGCTCATCTTTGTGCTCCCTCTACATTTTTAGGTCCATTTACAGAATGGTGATGGGGAAGAGTCCTGTTAGTGAAACTATAGCAGAAAAAGATCAGGTGCCTTTCCCATCTTGGCAGGGCTGTTCTGTGGGGTGTAAATCTCTGGACTGGCTGTACAGAAATACAAATCCTTTGAGCGGTAAAACAGAATTGTTCCATGTGTGTATTTAGTCATTTGCTTGGTGTTTAGCATAAAACAATGGCTGTAAAATGACCCCCACCCACAAAAAAGTTTTTTATACTGGTTTGAATACACTGAGATCAACAGATATCCTTAGTGGCATTGAGGCTGCATTAACACAGGGGCGACCCAACTTCAGCGAGACTTTGCTAGGCGATTTCAGGCGACTTACTACCCAACTTATGCCAGGCTACTTTGCCTGTGGTCAATCAGAGAAGGGAGGGAGGGGCTACCCCAAATAAATTCTATTATTTTCACTACGAAGTCGCTTACATTTAGATGGGGGGATCCAACTTGGAGGCGACTTCTATTGAATTCTTTGGGCACAATCCGGATAGAAGTCGCCTCCAAGTAGTACAGGAACCTTTTCTGAAGTTGGGCTGACTTCAGTAGTGTACATTAAGACGGCTTCTATTCACTTCAATGGGATTTCACTTGTCAAGCGACTTAGGGCGACTCAAGTTGGAGCGCAAGTCGCCCGTGTGAATGGCCACTGAGCTGCTGGTATAGTTGGTGCAGCTGAACTGCCTGTGTATAGGGTGTTGTCCAATCTGTTCCTATACAAACCAACAAATCTGCCATATATTCATATGTAGCTGTATAAACATATCTGCTAGGGCTGAACTGCACTGGTGATTTTAATCTCCTGCCACTGAGCAATTGTTGCTGCATTTGGGTTGGTTGACAACAAACAATCAAATCTCCACAGGCCTACGCATCAAAAGTAGTCTCAAAGCGACTGTTCAAGTTTATGGAAGCTTTGGCTGGGAAAGTTGCCTCTAGTGTCTTTGCTTGATCTCTTGAGGATCGTCATGCTGAGCCATCAGTGTGACCCATAGACTTTTAGTATAATTTTAGAATGTCTGAAAAATATAATTCGGGTATATATGGATGTGTATAAGTGGTGGCAGGAATCCTACAACCTGTTTTGGGACCCCTCCCCACCAGTAGTATGCTATATATTATATATATTAATATAATATTTGTTGTGGTAATGTTCCTGACCTGTTGAACCTGTGATAAGACGTCCATAAGATTCCATTAGGTAGAGTCGGGCAATGCTTTATCACAGGCCCAACTGATCTGAAAAAAAAATCACTACAATGTCTAGTCTTGGTCACCTAGGGATGAGCTTGAGTTCAGTTTGAACCCAGAATTGTATTGCTTGCCCATTGAGCTGTGGGCGGGAGATTCCTCACCCCACAGTTGCACCAAACAAAGGGGTGGGGATGCTCATGATATTGACCTATTGGGCCCCTTTCACACGGACGGATAGAATCCAGCTTTTAGCTGCGGATAGATGAAGTTGTCTACAGCAGCTATACTGTGACAATGCTTTCCTATGGCCCCTTTCACACTCTGCATTTAGCAATGCTTTTGTTAGACGATTTAGAACGATTAGAAAAAATGGATTGGAATGCGTCCAGGAACAATGTTATGCAGCTATCTGCACGAATCTGCAGCTATCTGCAGGTAAAAGCAGTGTACTGTGTCATCTACGAATAGCAACGGCAACAAGCATAGAAAATCAATAGGAGGCACTTCAGAAATGGCTAATCGGAATGTACAAATGCAAGTAATCGTTGTGATTTGGAGTCTGGTATCTGGCTTGCATTTGGCAACTGCAGAACAGCCGCCCGTGTGAAAGGGGCCTTACGGCTGCTTATTGGGTGTGGTGAGGGGGGGGGGGCAGAGGCGATTTTACGTGACATTTTCCCATGGGTTTGGACTGTGTTCCATTCTAAGCCCAGCTCATACCTATTAGTCACATTCAACTGGATTTGTTCTGTAGCGCTGAAACCATTTTGTAGCTTACTCAAGTCACATCTTAAGTTCTAATGAGTGTCAGGAAACTATCCCAGCATTTATAGCCACACTGGTCGTACAGAGCCCTTAGTGCAATCATTGTGGAAAGATGGGTAGATGTTGTCCAAGGATAGGATGAGACGTGTTCTTCAATAAATAGAATAGAAGTGGCATGGTAAGTTACGAAACATCTCCAGTGTAACACTGGGCATTGTTACTGTGTTGTAGAACTTGATTTGTCTAAAAGATGGTGGTGCCAACTAGCTTTGCCTAACCGTACATGCAATACAATAGCCAGGGGCAGCCTAAGAGATGTTGTCTTGGAAGAGGATCCTACCTACTGCCATCCTGGGGTCGCATCTACAAGGCCCATAAGCACCTGGAGGGATGATCTAAAAGAAACAGCCTGGGAAGGGTTATAAGAGCCTTGCTGTGCTGAACTGGGCTAGACTGGGCTGTGCCAAAGCTAAAGAATAGACTGCTGTGCTGGATGCCAAGTCTGGGAGCGAATAGGGAGTGTGGGTATCTACCAACTAAAATTGTTTTGGTAACTTTCCCAAAACAACTTGATAAAAAATGTTCTTTAGCAAGAAACTTAGATTCCACATTAATAATCATGTTACCAAAATTAGTATGTGCTGTAAATTGCCTCCAGCATTAATCCCGTTTTTTTTCTTCTTGCTGCAGGTTGCCATTTTGCTGAAGCCAAGAGCCCCTGAACAGCAGTAAATCATAAAGTGAAACTAAACCCTTTTTTTTTTAACGGTTTCACCATGGCAACCACAAATCAAATAGAGGCTAATATGGCAGTTTCCTTGGCTGTGAAGCTCAGGAGGGTTTAATTCTGCTTTAAGGCTGTCAGATCGATCTCTACATATTCGGCAGTGCTTAGAAAATGGAAAGAAACTGAGCATGTGCAGAGCGGGGTGAGACAGTGTGTTACTGGATTTGTAAACTGTATAGACATTTATTTTGAATGTTCTACATAGCTCTACCTGCAAAAGGGGCCAGCCTGAAATCACCTAGCAGGACCAAAGTTCTACTTTAACTCTGAAAGCAGTGACCGCCAGGTAACTTAGCACTTTCAGAACACAATTGGCCACCGCAGTGTATGTATTTCTCTCAGTACAGATTTTCTTTAAGGTGGAGGTTTCTTGTATAGATTCTAAAAGTAGCCTTGCACCAGGAGCTCCGTGTCCTACAGGAGCTCCATGTCCTACAGGAGCTCCATGTCCTACAGGAGCTCCATGTCCTACAGGAGCTCCGTGTCCTACAGGAGCTCCGTGTCCTACAGGAGCTCCGTGTCCTACAGGAGCTCCGTGTCCTACAGGAGCTCCGTGTCCTACAGGTTCTGTGACAAAGTCACTGAAAAGGGTTCATTCTTAAAAGCTTTGGCGTGAACTCTGGACTTTTATTCAAAATATTCTCCAGCCATTTTCCCTTTATGCCTCTAATCCTAATCATCTATAGTTTTGTATGTTTAAGTGTGCAGAAGATAAGTGGCTTTGTTGTCCTTGCAAACTTGGGTTCCTTTTTGTTTCTAACCAATACTAGAAAAGGCGGCAGCAATCCGGTTGCTATGGTAGTAGGGCATTTTTAGACATGACTCCATGAAATTATTTGATTTTTCTACGGAGCTTGGATGTCTGCCTTGTAGTCACCAGTGGTAGGAGGTCACCAGATCTGGACTTCAGCAGTCCAGCTCATTGTATACTGTGCTGATGATTTGTATTGCTTTTGTTGAATGGCAGTTGATAAATAATTGGATGTGAAAAGTCTACACACCCCTGTTAAAATGTCAGGTTTCTGTGATGTGTAAAAAAAAAAAGACAAAGATAAATTATTTCAGAACTTGTTTCCACCTTATTAACCACTTCAATACAGGACACTTACACCCCCTTCCTTCCCAGACCAAATTTCAGCTTTCAGCGCTCTTACACTTTAAATGACAATTACTCAGTCATGCAACACTGTACCCAAACAAAATTTTTATCTTTTTTTTTCTCACAAATAGAGCTTTCTTTTGGTGGTATATAATCAGGCCTGGGCTGGGACAAAAAATAGGCCCGGGCATTTTAAACTGGGCAGCCCGATCGGGGGTGGCGGTAAGACAATGGTTCGCATAGTTGGTCGGTGACAGGATATTCTGAGAAACATACAAGTCCAGCTAAGAGACATCCCCCATATAGCAAAGGAGAGACAGCCCCAGACCTGCAAAGAGACAGCCCCAGACCTGCAAAGAGACAGCCCCAGACCTGCAAAGAGACAGCCCCGCCTCCTTGTTGTGGCCATTACATTCTGTCCATGCATTTTCAAGGCAATCCCGCCCTCCCCTGGACTACATCTCCCATAATTCTTTGCAGTACAGAAGGGGGGGAGGGAGGAACACTGTGCTCTTTTTCCCTCCCCTAACCTCTGTACTGGGGAGAGTGCAGGGAGGAGGGAGCAGACATAGGAGGAGAGGGGAGGGATGCTGGGAGGGACTGTACTCATCATAACACCTGGCAGCTTCCCGGAGGGCGGCGGCCGTGAGATGAGAAGAGCCCGCTCTATCCAGTGAATGAAATTCAGAGGAGGAGCAGCTTCAGCCTGTGTGCTGCTTGTATCATCACCGCCGCTCCTCCTCTGAGTATCATTCACTGGATAGAGCGGGCTCTTCTCATCTCACGGCCGCCGCCCTCCGGGAAGCTATCAAATAGGAATTGTCGGGCGGGCGGCCAAAATTACATGTGGACCAGCGGCCCCGGCCCACCGGGAATATGCCCGGTGTGCCCTATGGCCAGTATGGCCCTGTATATAATCATTGGTGCTTTTTTTTTTTTTTTCAATATAAGTGAAAAAGTAGGTAAAATTTTTGAAGAAAAACTTTTTTTTTTTTTTTTTTAGTTTTATATTGAAAAATTTTGCAAAAAAGTAATTTTTCTTCATAAATTTGGACCATAATTATACTGCTACATATCTTTGTTAAAAATAACCCAAATTAGTGTATATTATTTATTCTCTGTGAAAGTTAGTCTACAAGCTATGGTGCAAATCATTGAAAATTGAATCATTTCTCACACACAGCATATGCATACTTGCAATGACACCCCAACATACATTCTGCTACTCCTCCTGAGTATGGCGATACCCCATGTGTGAGACCTTTACACAGCCTGGCCACATACAAAGGCCTAACATTGAAGTAGCACCTTCATGCGTTCTACGAGCATAAATTGCACATCTCATTTCTCAGCCACCTATTACACTTTTGAAGGCCCTGGAGCACCAGGATAATGGAATGACCTCATTTTGGAAAGCAAACACCCCAGTGTATATTCTAAGAGGCATTATGAGTCTTTTGTACAGTTCATTTTTTTTCCACAAGTCTTCGAAAAACGTGGAAAGAAAATGAAAACGTATTTTTTTTTTCCACACAAAGTTGTCAATTTATATGATATTTCTAACACAAAGCATGTACATGGCAAAAATTACCCCCCAAAATATATTCTGCTACTCGTCCCAAGTATGGCGATAACACGTGTGAGACTTTTACACAGCCCGGCCACATAGAGAGGTCCAGCATTGAAGTAGTACCTTCAGGTGTTCTAGAAGCATAAATTACACATTTAATTTCTACCTATGACTTTTTTGAAGGTCCTGGAGCACCAGGACAATGGAATTACGCACAAAATTACCCCATTTTGGAAAGCAAACCCCGCAATGTATAATTTATGAGGCATGGGCTGCAGATAGGTACTCGGTTACTCTGATGGATTAGTAAAAGGTACTTGGGTACTCTGATGGGCTGGTGACAGGTACTCGGGTACTCTGATGGGCTGGTGACAGGTACTCGGGTACTCTGATGGGCTGGTGACAGGTACTCGGGTACTATGATGGGCTGGTGACAGGTACTTGGGTACTCTGATGGGCTGGTGACAGATACTTGGGTACTCTGATGGGCTGGTGACAGGTACTTGGGTACTCTGATGGGCTGGTGACAGGTACTCGGGTACTCTGATGTGATGGGTAATGGGGGATTTTTTTTAAAATTCCAGAGTTCTGCTTTAAATGACAGGTGTGTACTGACTCCTATTTAACATGAGTTTGAATGTGATTGCTTAATTCTGAACACAGCTACATCCCCAGTTATAAGAGGGTGTGTACACTTATGCCACCACATCATTATTTTAGTTTAGTATTTTATTAAAGTTCTAAAATTATTTATCTTATCTAGGTCCGGTACCCACCTAATACAGTTCAGTACGTTTTTTGTTTTTTTTTCCTTTTCTGCATCAAAAATGCATGGACAGTAGATTATATGGGTTCCGGTGGCATAGTTCACACCAGTGCAGTCAGTTCCAGTGTAGGAAAAAAAGTAGAGCGTGTGTGTGTGTGTGTGTGTGTGTGTGTGTGTGTGTGTGTATATATAATAATAATATGCAAAACTAGATTTAAATGGGTTTGTTCTGCCTGGAGTTCAGCTTAAAGCCCAAATCTGGGAAACTTGAAAATGATCCCTTGCAGTGGGGCTGCACCTATGCTGGATGGGTTAATTGCTTCTTTAGCCTCATGCTCCTATGGTGGACTGTCCCTCGGAGTCCTCATGTTTTAATGCAGGGCTATGGACCTTGCATTGGTCTAGTGACATCCGGGTCTTAAACTGCTGGAGCATAGCAGAGAAGACCCTGCGGAGAGCAGCATTGAGGATCAGGTAAGTAAATCTACTTTTAACTAGTCCCTTACACAAGCAATTACCGCTTGCAGTGCAGGCACAACCCCACTGCAAGGGAGAATTTTCACGTTTCCCGGGGGTTGGACTTTAGTCATGCCATGAAGTCTGAACTATCAGGGAAAAGCTGCCTGCTATAGATAGAGCTGAAATTAAGATTGAAAGGGAGAGGCAGCTCCTATGAGTCATCTTGCCAGACGTTTAGGTCTTTAATTTGTTTATAGTAAAGAAGAGACGCAGCACAATTGGTCGGCCTCTGCATACAGCACACTATTGTTCTGCAGAATGGAATTGGCAAAGGGAAAAATAAATTGAAGTATCTCTAACTTGCAATGAAGTGTATGTACATTTTACATGGACAGGATAATGCAGAGCTCTGATTTTAAAGCCTGACTCCAGATGAAACTTTTTATATTTTGGGAAGGAGGAGTTTGTCAGATTTTTATTGGAGAGCTGTCCATCCATAATGGCAAAATTAGAATAATTTTAAACTTTTCCAAGGAGTAATCTCGCCTTTGGCGGGAAATCCCCCTTGAATCAGCAGTAGGAGTAATAAAATGTGTCCTATCATTGGTGTGAGGAATTGTGCCCCATTTTTTGTCATTGTATAGAACAGGGCTTGACAAATTTGCCTTGAATCTAGGAGCCGGCTAAAAAAGTTAGGAGCCAGTTTTTTATAGCGTAATGTGGGGTTGTCAGCGCCAGGGGTAAGACAAGTAATTTGCGCCCCTAACCCTAACTTACTCACAGCAGAGCAGCCAGTCAATAACTCCACCATTACATCAGGGTTATAGGTTGGCCAGAAAGAGTGACACTAAAAAATCTGTTATGGGGGAAACTCCTTATTATGCTGAATGCATCGTGACTGCGGCATGTAAAACGCCCTCATCTCCTGCCTAATGGAGCTTAAGGGTGGCAAAAACACGTCTCTACTGCACATTATTACCACCCAACTTGCACATCTAAACAAAGCCTTAGTGACATTGTAAATAAAATACAAAAAAAAAAGGTGAAAAGTATTCCAGCGCTGCTGATCTTCTGCTGCCTCTTTGCAGCCACTTCCTGCCTACATGTCTGTACCCCACAGTGACTTTTCATTGCTCTGGTGGGTTTCCGGTCACCATGAAATACTGGAGCCCAGCTGCACATAGAGTGGTAATTGTTGATGGCACACAGGGCTTTATCACAATTTTGTTGCTTAGAATAAAGGTCACGTTTCTCGCGGTGTAACATTATTTTTCATATTATACAAAAAAATAATGGGCTAACTTTACTGTTTAGT
>BLSH010348234.1:134277-152747 GCA_018402905.1 Glandirana rugosa
AGAGAGGGGTACCATTTTTTATTCTCTAGGGTCTCTGCTAAAAAATAATATATAATGTTTGGGGGTTCCAAGTCATTTTCTAGTAGAAAACACTGGATATTTAATTGTAAGCCACTAATGTGAGAGAGGATTTAGTCTATAAATGGTTAAACTTTCCTGATAGCCCGGAGATCATTGCTTTGAAAGAACCATAAGATACATTGTTGTTCCTTTATTCTTCTAACTCTCAACAACTATTCCAGGCAGCCTGTTTGTTACTTTTCTTCAGTCTAAGTGGAAACAAATATCCCGGGCAGCGGGCCAAGTTTAACAGCTGTTAGATGAAGCCGAGAACGGCTCTCGGCTCTCGCTGAATCTGACAGCTGTTTTACCATGGGGAGAGAAGAAACGGCAGTCACTCGCCAGGACGCGATTTCTGGTCGCCCTGGCGCCTGGGGTTTGTCGAGGCCTGGTATAGAATGTTTCCCCCTTGGTGTCAGTGGGGAAGAATAGTGCTCCCTTGTTGGTGTCAGTGGGGAAGAATAGTGCCCCCTTGGTGTCAGTGGGGAAGAATAGTGCCCCCTTGTTGGTGTCAGTGGGGAAGAATAGCGCCCCCGTCTTGGCGGTGGTGGGGCAGAATAGCGCCCCCGTGTTGGCGGTGGTGGGGCAGAATAGCGCCCCCGTGTTGGTGGCAGTGGTGGGGCAGAATGGCGGCCCCTTGTTGGTGGCGGAGGTGGGGCAGAATGGCGCCCCCTTGGTGGCGGAGGTGGGGCAGAATGGCGCCCCCTTGGTGGTGGCGGAGGTGGGGCAGAATGGCGCCCCCTTGGTGGCAGAGGTGGGGCAGAATGGCGCCCCCTTGTTGGTGGCGGAGGTGGGGCAGAATGGCGCCCCCTTGTTGGTGGCGGAGGTGAGGCAGAATGGCGCCCCCTTGTTGGTGGCGGAGGTGGGGCAGAATGGCGCCCCCTTGTTGGTGGCGGAGGTGGGGCAGAATGGCGCACACTGCACCCTCGGTGGTGGGGAAGAATGGTGCCCCCCTCAGTTTCAGCGGTAGGAAAGAATGGTGCTGTACAGCATGCACTACTCTACGAAACACAGAGCAACCAGATTACATAGTACTTCTGTGACATTCAATCTGGTGCAGGCAAACACACGACCTGCGTTTTGGGGTGTCGTTAGCAGCAAGCCCTGACCCTCCCTGCAGATCGCATTTTGAAAGCTGTGTGGGAAACAAGCATAGAACATGGGTTTCATGCACCATGTTCTGCACTGCATGTCTAGAACTGCATCCAAAAACAAGATAAATCTAAATTGCCCATAAAAAGTTAAAATGAAACCAGATTTTTCTGCTATATTGACTTTCAATCTAGGGGTGTCCCCAATCTGGTGGCGGACTCCCCAGCTGTTCAGCCTCCCATGAACGCTCCAACAGCTGAAACATACTGATTTTATTCCAGGAAAGATTCTGAACTGTACATTTATTTAATTTTTTTATAATCCTATAATGCCACCGCTGTCTGTATAGTTCATTCTACAGGCAATGGTGGGCCTTGGATTAGTTTCTATACTCTAAATTTGTTTGTTCACCTAGAGAGGACTAGGTGGACATCTAGGTTTGTTTATCTGGAGCGGGGGTCTCCAAACTTATTAAACTAAGGGCCAGTTTACTGTCCTTCAGACTTTATGGGGGCAGACTGTGATCAGTGAGAGCACAAAAATTACATAACGCCTGCGGACAGTAAAAGGTGGTATTGTGCCTCATATTGGGTATAACTGACGGGAATAATCCCCTATTGGTGTCAGTAGGAGGAATGGTGCCCCATCATTGGTGTCAGTGAAAGAAATAATGTTTCAATGTTTATATTAGTGGGAGGAATTGTTCTTCATATCTGTGAGGAATGCTCAAGGGCCTGATCAAGGCATGCAAAGGGCCGCAGTTTGGAGACCACTGGCCTAGAGCAATGTTTCTCAACTCCAGTCCTCAAGTATCCCCAGCAGGTCATGTTTTCAGGCTTTCAATTACTTTGCACAGGTGATTTGATCAGTTTCACTGCCTTAGTAATTACCACAGCCATTTCATCTGAGGGAAATCCTGATAACATGACCTGTTGGGGCTACTTGAAGACTAGAGTTGAGAAACATTGGCCTAGAGGACCAAAAGCTTACAGTATATAAAAATAAGACTACTGCTTCCCCTAGGGAGAACCAGGCAGAGAACCATGAAGATTGCAACTTAAAAGGAGAATAAAAGCTTCTCTGGGGGAACAGGAATAAAGCCTTAATTAAGTGAAGAACGTTAACAGGGAAGGGGCGGTGGGGTGATTTGTGTTTTCCAGGGGATCAGAGTCCCATGACTGATGCTACTGCGCTTGGCAGACAGAGGTGAATTAACTTTCCAATTCATTAAATCAATTAAAATATCCATAGTGATGACTCATTTGATGGTTTAATGACCCTAATCCCTGTTCTTGCAAGAGAATAAAAAGCCAGGGTGTTCTCTAGCTTTTGAAATGCTATAAATACAAACACTTGTAACATCACTTAAGATGGATGGGTGCCTTAGTTTGCTTTTATTTACATGCCATCCTAGGCAAAAAGTTAGAAAGATCCCCACCATGGAGAAGCATATTTTACTTCCACCTATGTATGTAGTAGATTTCTGGTCGATTTTGGGGTCTACACACCTGCTGTGACTATTTTGGGAGAGTTGCAGTCTCCCTGTTGGATTTTTTGTTTATTTTGTTATTCAGGAAGAGTTGGAATATGTAAAGGTAGGTGGGAACACCCAAAACTCTGGTGAGCGTTGAGAATTATGGCAGCGAGATCTCGCAGCTGGAATATCCAACACACTTAAGTCAGGGGCTAGCCATCAGTCTTCATCTACAATTTAAGATTACATTTCCTTGGATAAACTAGACTGTTGGCTTACTAAAGAACTTCCAACCACTGTTGAATTTCTGTGCCAATCCTAAAAATAACCTGTTATGAAATGAGGCCTACCATTGTTGACCTGTCAATCTTGTTCTCTGTTTTTTTTTTTTTTTTTTTTTTTTTTTTTTTTTTTTTTACTTCATAAATAACCGGTCCGGAACAAATATTCAGGTCAGGAGTTCCAACCTTGAAGTACATGCTTGATTTGAGTTGATATTTCCACTTGATCACATGTTGAATGGACTAATTTGCTAGAGCAGTGGCTTCCATCATAATTCCTCAAGTAGGCCATGTTTTGGGAATTTCTAAGGCTCCATGCACACTGGTCTTAAAAAAGCCAGTTCCCTTGGCAGAAAAAAATGCTCCTAGAAGACTGCGGGACCATTCACAAAGCACAGCTGACTCGGGTGAGCACATCGCTGGATCCTGGGACAGTTAAGTGTCTATTAAAAGTGGGCTACAGTTTTTGTAGCTGCTGACTTTTAACCACTCCCAGCCCAGTGACGTCTTTGACTTCAAGTGGTGATATCTGAATGATGCCTGCAACTGCAGGCATCATCCAGATATAATTTTGTTCAGCCGGCAATTCGGTGCACCGTAACAACAATCATAGTGGCAGTTCAACCTCGGGTGCTTCTCCGGGCTTGCCCATACGATCGGTGAGCCGGAGAATGACTCGGTCGCCACCCGATGTTGAGCATAGAGATTTCTGGTGAGCAGATGGTCCCCAGTCATCTCTGAGCCTCGGAGGCCCGGGTGCGACGTTATGACATCATGGCCGGGCCAGCAAAAGTAAACCATGCTGTGGACGTGGCTGGAAAGACCGAGACAGTTTATTTATTTATTTTTTTGATCTCTTGGTCTTTCCAGCCTGAAGGAGAGATGTGGGGTCTTATAGATCCTATATCTTTCCATAAAGAGGACCTGTCACACACTATTCCTATTACAAGGGATGTTTACATCCCTTGTAATAGGAATAAAAGTGATCAAAAAAAAAAATGTAAAGAGAAAGTGTAAAAAAATAAAAAAATAAAAAAATTTAAAGTGCCCCCGTCCCCGCACACAGAAGCGACCACATACGTATGTCGTGTCCACATATGTAAACGGCGTTCAAATCACACATGTGAGGTATCGCCGCGTGCATTAGAGCAAGAGAAATAATTCTAGCCCAAGACCTCCTCTGTAACTCTAAACAGGTAACCTGTAAACAATTTTTAAAGCTTCGCCTATGGAGATTTTTAAGTACCAAAGTTTGGCGCCATTCCACAAGTATGCTCAATTTTAAAGCGTGACCTGTTTGGTATCCATTTACTCTGCGTAACATCTTTCACATTCTACAAAAAAAAGTGCTAACTTTACGGGGTTTTTTTTGGGGTTTTTTTTTTTTTTTTTTTTTTTTTTTTTTTTTTTTTTTATTCATGAAACTGTTTTTTTAAAAATAAAACCTGTTTGAAAAATTGCTGCGCAAATACACTGTGACGTAAAAAGTTGCGACAACCGCCATTTTATTCCTTAGAGTCTCTGCTAAAAAATTATATAATGTTTGGGGGTTCTGAGTAATTGGCAAATACGAATTTAAACTTGTAAACAAAAAGTTCCAGAAAAGGCCCGGTATAGAATTGGTTAATAAACTTTTAAGTAAACCATTTCAATTGTCCTGTGCAAGATATACTTCACCCTGCAACAGGGTAAGACTTGTTAACACTGAGTGCTGTTCTGTCACCCCACCATAAATTGGACTTCTTGGGAGGCCAGGCAGCTTTTCTGAAATGGAGAAAAGGGAGAGGCTGTGAGAACAAGCGCTCAGAGCGTTTTTATAGAAGAATGCCTGCTAAATATGACCTAATGAATTTTAATTAGCTGGATTTAGAACTCTTAACCATTATCGGAGGATGGCGTCCTCTGGAATTGCACCTCTTGCACATGGTTAATGCTGACCAGACCTATTGGCATTCTATGTGATGGTTTATACCTTGATTGTGACTCTTCATGCCTTCCTTGTAATATGTGCCTTGTCCTTCTTTTCAGTTGGAACTGATGGGAAAATGTTTACTTGTCTCGATATCCGGGAGAAATAATTTGACACATGCATGTTACAGTTGCAGATCCAGGCATGTTGGCATTCAAACACAGACCTT
Organism: Glandirana rugosa; assembly: GCA_018402905.1. Lineage (NCBI taxonomy): Eukaryota > Metazoa > Chordata > Amphibia > Anura > Ranidae > Glandirana > Glandirana rugosa. The sequence goes on from BLSH010348234.1 coordinate 139,323, forward strand.
TTTCAGCTTTGATCTCTCTGTATTCTGTTCAGTCTGAAAAATCACAAATTCTGATTTAAGCCACGAGCATTTAACTTTTGAACCGTCATTAAATCAATTTAACTACGATGACTATTTTCAGGAGCATTCAATGCACACAATTTCCTTATCGAGCTAAAAACTGGGTTGACAGCTAAAGAACATGGTGGCAGGCCCCAGCTGTAGACACAAACCTCCATAGTGTGTAGCTTGAGAAAGACCAGGACACTTCCATTTAATTACATGAAGTTTGCTGTATAATCCTAATTCACCCTCAACCCCCATCCTTAGAATATCAGTCAGTGGTCAGGACCATGCTTCATGCTTCCTAGCACTGGAGGACCATGCTTCATGCTTCCTAGCACTGGAGGACCATGCTTCATGCTTCCTAGCACTGGAGGACCATGCTTCATGCTTCCTAGCACTGGAGGCATGGGTGCTGGTGCCTGCACTGATGGAGAGGAGGGCAACGAGCTGTGATGGTGGGTTCAAGTGCTGGAAAGGAAATACGACACTAAGTGGCTTCTAAGGCTCCATGCACACTGGACGCTCCCTGGACGTCCGATTATGTGACGAGACGCTGCTTTAGAAAACGTGCTTTTAGCAGCGTTTATTGGCGTTTGTGTTTTTGAGCGTTTTTTTCTTTCTTAAACTTCATTAGCTTCCATTGACTACAAAAAGCGATGGACGCTCATAAACAGTTTATAGGCCTTTTTTGTGGGCAGAAAACGACTCCTCGACTCCAATTGAGGGAGTTCAGATAACAGCCCAAAAACACCACTGCTGTTAAACGACAAACGTCCATATGTGCATGGACACATAGAATAACCCAAAGGGGCATTTTTGGGCTGTTAAAAAAATAACACCCAAATGACCATGAACAGTCTTTTATCAGCTTCAGTGTGCATGGAGCCTAAAGGAATAAAACCTTTTTGTCCACCCAAGTAACCAATCCAATCTGCAAATTTCAGAAGAATTCTGTAGGGTTGCTATCTAAATTTTTTACCAAGTTCCTAGAATAGGTCTGTCTCTATTTGATCAGGTCACTATTTGTAAGTACACTCAAATTTGGCCACATGACCACTTGAACATTAGTATGTGTGTTTTTTATTGTTTGACCTCCTGGAGCATTGGAAGTTAATAGGAAATCCTTTTAAAGTGGGTTTACTTCCTCTACATTTCCCTTTAAAGTAGATGCATAATGGGCTACTATGCATTGCATAGTAGCCCATTATGTGCCACTTACCTGCAAACAAAGCCAGCGACATCCAGCACTGTCCCCTGTGCTGGCCGCATCCATCTTCAGCCCCTCTTCCTTCCCGGGCTGCGACTCCGGCTCTGACTGGCCGGGGTCGCGTGACATCACTCCCGCACATGTGCACCGGAGTCCCCAGCCACGGCACGATCACAGTGATGAAACGGCACGGAGGCCATTTCTTCACTGCGCATGTGCCCAAATAACGTTGGCACATCTCGTACACTGCCTGAACCGTGCAGGTTTGGGAGATATGCAGGGCACCTACAGGTAAGCCTTATTATAGGCTTACCTGTAGGTTAGTGGTTGTTGCACGTTGACAACCACTTTAAACTACCCATTTATTTCTCACTTGTAAGTAGTGTTTGGATAAAGTACTGCTGTTAAAGTCAAAGTCCAGTACTTTGCATGAATAGATATTGAACGTTCAAAAAAGTTCCCTTTTTTATCTTTGCAACACCTAGGTGAAGGGGGTGTCACAATCCTTTCAGCAAGATCCTGGGAACGATGAGGATCCCAAATCTTGCAAGAAAATGCTCCTGAGCTATGATGAAGGGTCTTTTCACGAGGTTTGGAATGTGCATCATTCCCAGGATCTCATTAAAAGCACCATGGAGGTGCGCTTTGGTACTAAAGCTGGGAGTGGTTGCTGTTTATATTTTTTCCGTCCAACAGTTGTTTTTTAGGGGCTTTTTTTTAACACTTGAATGTGGTGGTTTGGCAGGGCAGAGGGGACCCTGGTTAAATAAGGGGACATTGTTTAGTATTATGTTGGCCATACATGTTAACGTGGTTGTAAACCTCAGACATGAAATATGAAAAAGAGCATGTCCCTCTATAGTGTGGGCTTGTCAATCCAGAGCACAAAGTGTCATTTCTGTCCGCTGCCTCATTCTTCTGCTATAAGTATGAATCACTCATGACAAGTTTTCCTGACACCAAGAGATAAATGGTGACAGGGGAGGGAGCTCCAGCTGATAGACAGCCTCAGCTCTGTTCCTGTGTGAAGGGGGGAGTGTCCCTTTCCTCCAATCAACTCTCAGAGCTCTCCTCATGGCTTTAACTTCAGCTCTCCGCCCCCTGCTTTTCAGAGCTGAGAAATCCTGTGTAAATTTTGCACTTTCAAAGGCTGTAGGGGAATGTTGGCTGTAGATAAAGGGTTACAACTCATGTAGGAGGATTTGTTTCATCTCCCGTGTATTACCGGAGGCCAGTCGCTTCACTTGGTATATGTGAGGGTTTACAACTACTTGCGTTTTCTTTTTCAGCCCTGCAGGCTGAATGAGAGAAATCACTTGATTCATCCATCTACTCTAAACCAGTGGTTCTCTACCGCAGTCCTCAAGTACCCCCAACGGGCCATGTTTTCAGATTTTCCTTTACTTTGCACAGCTGCTTTAATCAATCAACATCAATGACATTGTATTGATGAGAGCTATTTTATCCAAGGGAAGTTCCCAAAACATGGCCCGTTGGGGGTACTTGAGGACTGAGGTTGAGAACCACTGATCTAAACATGGATGGAATAATCTGCAGTATCGGCTATTGTATTCTGACAACCAGCACCTGTGGTTGTCAGAATACCCAAACAGTGCCTGCATCTGATTGGATATGGCTAGTGTTCAGCCAAGATTTTTTTTTTTTTTTTTTTTTCTAGCCAGGAGCTTGACAAGTCAGTTGAAAAATCTACATTTGTCAAGCCGGCGGCGCCACCCATGGAACACATTTTAGTCCAGGTCACAGGAATCCTCCTAAAGTCGTATGTGGCCGGCCTAAAGAGCCCAGGAATTGAACAACCTGGGCCAAAGCTACACAACCCATGAAGGGCAGGTACACTTTAAATATGTTTGCCTCAATACTTCTGCCATTCCAGGAATTAGAAGCAATCGCACCTAAAGAATGTTAATCTTTTTTATTGAGATTGGATATTCAGGGTTACTTAGTAAGCTGTGAGGCAGAACACAGTAATGTTTAAAGTGATTGTAACCGATCACCTTGTAAAGCAACCCATTCAGTTTAAAATAGAAATGAAAAGCAAACCATTTATGTATAGTGTGACGTTATGCCAGGCGCCATAAAGGACGGGTGATGGTTGTCGCCTTGCATGCAATCACTTTGAGGAGACTAGTGAGTCTGACCCGGGTTTTGCCAACAACCGTGGCAGAGCTGGTTCCGGCCCAGACTTTCTGGTCCGCTCAAACCTCTCTCCACCTGCATTTAATGACCAGGAATACAGCAGAGGAGAGCTCTATCCTGGATCTCAGAGGGAGAAAGCTGAGTGAGCTTTGTGTGCTAATTTGGCCTTTAAAGATCAAGGTTTGCAATGTGCTTATGTTTTGTGGGTTTCGGGGACAGCCCCACACTGTATAGAGAGGAACCCGATTGTTTAGTTTAGCGCCAGATGGCGAGGTTTTGTTTTCTGTTGTGTTCTTGCAAACCTTTAATAGTAAACCTGGCAAGCCACCAGATTTTAAAGAAACTGACCTCCATGCTGAATCTGTTCCTCTGAAAAGTGATCCCCATGAGCTAATCTCCCACAATAGGTATAAAAAAGAACATAAATACCTTTCCCCTTTTTTTTATAAGTGATCACATTCCCTCTGTTCTCAGCTGCATAAGAGCTGGGATAAGAAGCAGCAGCAGCACACTGAGCTTCCCAGTGTGCAGAGGAGGCATGTCATGACAAGTCCGATCATTGGAGGAGAGCCGGCTGAGTTCCCAGCATAGCTAGAGAACTGACCAGGGTATGCTCTCCTGCTTAGTGTGGTCAGTTATTAACAGGAAAGCAGAGGGACTGACAGGAACACCAGAGCTTTCACACACAGGAAGCAATACAGAGGGAACGGGATACATTTTCATACAAGTACATGGTACAGTAGACATATCAGGAATATGAAATGCTAGAGTAACAAACACTTTAATTATACTTTATACTTAATTGTACTTTAAAGTCAAACCTTTTTTATTTTCGTATTTAGCTAGAGCAGTGAGGTTAGAATGGCTGTCGGGTTTTATTAAGGACTTGTTGGGGAGATTTGCTGTCTTTAATTGTCCTGGTTGCCAATGTCAGCTGGGAAAAAGAGGTAAAGCCAACATTTTGATTTGTCACCAGAACAGGCATAGAGGTTAAATCTGTCTTTGGGTCCATGCACTTGGTGCACAATATTGGGGCATAGATTGTAAAGAGCGCCTGTATTTTGGCATCCAAGATCGACAGAAGTTGCATTGTATAGGTGGCTGTATGCAACACCTATGGCTCTTGGGTGCCAAAATACAGGTGTTCTTTACAATCTATGCCCCAATATTGTGCACACAAGTGTATGGACCCCGAGATTTACCCTCTATTCCTGTTCTGGTGGGAACTCAAAATTTTGTATTTACCCCTCGCTTTTATCCCAGCTGACAGTGATTATATGTGCCAATATGCCCCTGTGCCTGAGCCCTTTCCTTATATTGGAAATATCTTCCCACTTCCTGTTAAGTCTACTGGACAGAAAGTAAAGATAAATCTCCCTGATGTGGTTCTAACCTTCCCTTACTCCAAATCCAAAATTGGGGGGAAAAGTTTTGGCTTTAGATATTTTAACAGCTAATCAGAAATAGTCTTACTGCAGTAAGCTGAAGCATGATTGCTGAGTTCTCTGCATTTGGCCTATAAAAATTGGAGGGAATTTATCAACTCTGTAGCAGACAGAATCTGGATCTACTGTGCATGACAACCAATCCGCCTCTATCTTTCATTTCAAGACTTAAAGTGGAACTTCAGTCATTTTTTTCATCTTTCCATCCATCAAATCCTCTACCCTTGTTTTAACTTTGGATAGTAAATACCTTATACAGCTCACTTCCTGTTTCTTGTCTGGGAAAAAAGCCTAAGCGTTTGACATGCACAGCGCTCTCTCACTCTCATGAGTTTGACAGGAAGGGAGGGGGGGATGAGTCATAAGAGGGCCAATGAGAGCTGCAGGGCTAGAGGTGTGTGTCTGTGTAAATCCAGGTAGTGAACAGGCAGCAGCTTCAGCTGCCTACAGTTAAAGTGGCTGCAGCATGACTTAGTGGAGGGAGATTTCTGCAGCATATTTGGCAAGTGCAGAATCCCAGTATATATAAATGTAGCCATGTGCTCCCTTGAGCATGGCTGGTAGTAGTGGTTCACCTTATAGCTGCCCTCAATCACACCATTTTCACACATCTGGAGACACTGACCAGGCCGGCTCTTGTTTTTGTTTTATTTAGGGGAAATAACTCGGATGGGGGTAAGGGATGACTGTGGGATGCCCAAAGAACTATAGTACACAAATTCCATATACACTCCTGTATATGCACACTTTCACTGCAGTCTATCCCTCTGCAGACTGTTACTCCTCACAACTCTCCAGCAAGACTCTTAGTTTCCGGCTTGAAAGGAAATTTATCAAGCTTCTCTGTTCCTTTCTCTTCACCGCAGCTACTAGCACATGGTGAGGTCTACTCTCAGCAGAACCTCGAACACCCATTCCAGGCCAGGGATCACGGGCCCCTGAATGTGTAGTAAAAGTACTTGAGTGCTAGCTGGGCCTTTGAACTACAATCCCAGCCCATCCTCCTTCCAGGTCCCACCGACCTGCTTTTCCTCAGTCACTCTCCTTTCCCTGAACTGACTCCCAAGGCTCCCACAGATTGTCCACTATTCTCCTCCCAGCCTGCTCCAGCACTTTCTCTTGCAGTTCCCAGGGACCATCACTCGCCAAACCGGTGGATCACTTTAAAGTCTCTCACTGTGTAGCACCTCCGCTGTTCTGTTCCCTTTGCGACTCCAGGAATCATCACCTTCCTGGCTGCACCTGAACCTCCAGGCCCCAAGGTCACCCTCCCCATACCGGGGCGACCCTCCCGGGTAGGGGCCTCTGCTACATCTCCAGACTTCCACCTGACACTTCTCCTCCCAGATTGGCCTGCCCCCTGCCAATCCTGCTTGGGGATTGGTCAGGGCTCCCTAGAATACTCCAGATGGCTCCACCTATATCCCAGCTCTGACCGGAAACCTTCCCCAGGTTTCTAGAAAGTAGTGTAAGGTTCTGGTGACCTCATCTGTCAAGTCCACTCAATCCTCCCTGAGCCTCTCCTCCCGGCCCAGATCAAAACAGTCAGGCCTGACTAAATTTGACCTTGCCTTGCAAAACCCTGCTAGAAAACGCCCCTACACTATGGGGGTGCTACACAAAATGATATGCAAAGTGGTTGGAGGGAAGCTTCAGAATAGCAAAGATGTTTTTATTACAAATTTTGTGAGCAGACTGCAGTTCCTCTTTAACTAAATGAGCTGAAGATGAAGAAGCTGATTTTTGACAAATTTTCCCCTTTGCAATGCCTTGCTGACTCTTAGCCCAGGTTCACAATATTGCGGGTGCGGGAAGGTGCAAGACTCACAGATTTTCCCACATGTTGCTGTTTGGCAGACGCACGGGTGCCATTCATTTTTAAAAGCACCCCATGCATTGGAAAACTGTGTGTGTGTGTGTGTGTGTGTGTGTGTGTGTGTTCCCATGCGTGGAATCGCATAGCTGTTTCCATGGGGCCTTAGAAAAGGGTCAAGGATCTTTTCTCTGCGTTTCCTGCAGATACAGCCCCCGCACAAACGCAGCCTCAAGGGAACTGGGTTAGTGTGAACCTAGCTATTTCAGATGGGCAGCAAGAGGGTGGTAAAAACAGGCAGCTGAGCTGTGGTTTTACTGTCGTTGTCTCCCCCCCCCCCCCCCCTCCAAAGAAGTATGGGGGGGGGGGTGGAGTGTTTGGGAGGCAGCAGTACTGCCTTCTGAAACTTGACCACCACTGGTCTACCATCCACAGTGGATTGATTTTCAGACGGCAGCAACAACTGCAGTACAGCTGAATGAGCCTCTAAAGAAGCTTGTGTACTAGATATGCTGGTGGGCACCAGTGTGTATGGGTATGTGATGGAGGCCTTAGATTGTAAGCTCCTGTAGGTTAGAGACTGATGTGAATGTAGAATATATAAAGCCCTCTATACATTGTCAGCACTGCTAAAACCAGAAATGAAAGTAGAGGTGTTGTCGATGGCAATCTGAAAGTGAGGAGGCAGCATTGTTATGCAGCCGGCCCGTGTCCAGAATAGAACATCTGTAGTAGTATTATGTCATTCCAGCGAGCAGAGAGCCAGTGCGTCAGCAAATTACTCTTAAGGAATATTCCGGCTGGAACATGATACATAAGGGTGGTGTGTAATCGTTTCCAGGTCTGTGCAGAGGAGCTGAAAATAGCCGTTTTCTCACCCAGCCCACTTCCTGTTTTGTGGAGCCCAGACACCACAAGACCAATGTATAGGACCTGCAAAGTGGTGCTTGTTGCCCATAATAATCTTCTATCTACTGTCCCTTTTTACAGTGCACATCCTGTCTTTAAATCCATGCTATATAGGTTTTGTCATGGATGAAAAAAGGGGTTGTTGCCCATATCAACCAATCTGATGATTTCATTTTCAAAACTCGGCAGCCAACTGGAACGTGTTTGGTAGTTGTGAGCAAGACGGGCGGAGTGGCCTCTTTTATCATAATTAGTGTGAGAGTTTTAAAATGGCCCTACCGTCTGATTTATATCTTATTAAATTCAAATGAATCTAAACCCCCTAATGTATAGATAATGTGGTTGTAAACCTCAGACATGAAATATGAACAAAGCAAATACTTCCATAGTGCGTACTTGTCTCAAATAAAAGCACAAAGTTTCAGGTCTGACTGCCTCTTTGTTCCTCTATCGGCATGAACCACTTCTGATAATTTTTCCTGACACCAAGAGAAAAATGGTGATGGGAGGGATCCCCAGCAGATTGATTAGCCTCAGCGCTGTTCCTGTGAATTTTGTGTGAAGGGGGGTGCCCCTTCCCTCCAATTACATGGGGTGGGATGATTATGAGATGCCCAGATGATTGGGGAAAATGTAGGGACTGAGAGCTATATACATCTCCAGTATATACAACTTTCTCCAGCACAAACTTGATTCTTGATCTCACTCTCCAGCACTTCTCTTGACTATTGAGATCACTCTCAGGACCAACTAGCACTGATATGCAGGCTTGACACTGGCTCAGCCAGACCCAAACAAATGCTCCTTACAGGCAGGGACTTATGGTGTAGCAAAAATATGTAGTCCTAGTGCTAGCTGTCCATGAGGTTACTGAGCCCAGTAACACCTCTTCAGGCCCTCCTGGCTGCCTCTCTTCACTACTCATGACACCACAGTCCACTCCACTTGCTCTGCACCCATCCCAGACTGCAATCTCACAATCCTCTCAGGCGTGCCTCCCCAGTCCTCCTGACTGTGCATCACTCACCAGCCCTCCTGGTAGGGTTGCCACCTTTTCTTCAGGCCAAACCCGAACACTTTAGCGTCACAGGGCACAATTTTTTCCATAGTATACATTATAGGATTAAAGACCTGGGACACCTTTGGGTGACCCAAGGAGAGTGGTAATGCAGCAACAGTGGTGTGGCTAAATTGCTTTTGCTGACATCATTGCAAACCCCCAGTGATGCCAAACCTGCCCCCAGACAGAGGCCTGCAGCTCCCGGACGGCAACAGATTTTTGTGTGACTATTTCAGTTACTTGGGGAGCCACAGCTCAGTCTGAATAATGTGTCCAGGTTTCAGACTGTCTGGGTGAATCCTGGACAGGTGGCAACCCTACTTCCTGGCTGTGACCTGTTGTTCCTCCCTGGAGACTTGCCTGGCAGTGCTGTCCTGCAGTCCTCTCCTTGCCCCCCTGCCTCCTGTCCAGAACGCTTCCTTCGGTTATGAGAAGGTCCTGTCCGCACCCGTACCCAGGCCCAAGGCCAACCCCCCCAGACTGGGGAGCACCCTCCAAGGCCACGACAGCCTAACACTCCATCTCCAGCTTCCACCTGAACAACTCCTCCCCAGCTGGGCTGAACCTGCATATTTGAGGGGGCCTGCCCCCTGCCAATCCTAGTTGGGGTTTGGACAGAACCCTCAGAACACTCCAGGCAGCTCCACCTTTCCTCTCCCCTCCTTACTTTCTAGAAGATTTCAGATTGTTCTGGCAAGTGGGAGGTCTGTCATGCTGCCTGTGAATCGCCCAGCTCTACCTGAGTCACTCCCAACCCAGATCAAAACAAACAGGCATGGCTGCCAGCCAAACCTGAAATTTACCTACACTACAGAAAACCTAACTACTGTAGCAACACTAGAGGGTGCTACACAACTTTATATGAGGAGGATAGGTTTAATCTCTGTGCATCACCTGAGGATAGTCCCTTCACTGGGTATATGTTTACAACCACTTTAGTTTACTGGTTCTTAAAGCAGAACTTCACCTGAAAATGGAAGTTCCTTTTTTAATCTAAGTTCTATAGGTAGAAGGTTTTTAATCTTAATGCATTCTAAGTGTAGCCTTCACCCTGTTCACCTGCTCACAACTGCCCTCAATCACACTCCTAACTATCATTCTGAATTTAGAAAACGGGCTGGTTATTTGGTGGTTTGTTTTTTTTTTTTTTGTTTTTTTTTTTATATTTTATTTGGGGATTTAACTTGGATGGGGAAGGGGTGGCTATGGGATGCCCAAGAATCAACAGTTCTGTATACTTCACTCCAGCACACTTCTTGCTTCTCTGACAACTCTCTCTTACATAACTCTTACTAAGCACAGGTGAGACCTGGAAGGATATTTACCAGGCTTCTAAACTGTTTTGTTCATCCTAGCTAGCATGTGAGACCTGGTGTAAGTATACCAGGCCTCTGGACCGCCCTTTGCAGCTGTGGGGTTGAGGTTCCCCTTGTGTAGAAAGTTAATTCCTTGGTGCTAGCTAGCCATGATGGACTACAACTCCCAGCCCATCCGCGCACTGTCCATGACACCAAGTCCCAGTCTCTTCCTGCACCTCTGCCAGACTGTCTTCCTCCCAATCTGCTTTGTGCATCTACACTTCCCTGGGCTATGTCACTCACCGACAACTGGTGGAGTCCTCCTGGAGACCTCTCCTGAAGTACACTTCTCCCGCTGTCCTCTGCTTGCTCTCTCATGTGCCTCTTCCAGAATCTCCAACCTTCTGGATACACCCAAGCCCCAGGCCGAGGTCGCCCCCCAGACTGGGGGCACCCTCAAGGCCTTGACAGCCTCAGTACCTCGTCTCCATCTCCAAACTTCCCTCTGAACCCTCCTTCCTTGCAGGACTGACCCAGGCCATTTGAGAAGGCCTGCCCCCTGCCAATCCAGATTGGGGATTGGTCAGGGCTTTCCAAAGGCCCAGGTAGCTCCACCTCTCTGTTCCACTTCCTATTTCTATAATAACCTAGAAACCAGACAGAGGGACTCACCAAGAGGTGTCACTACCCACAGTCAACCCACCTGCCTGGGCCACTCCCCTGCCCAGAAAAAAACAGGTCTAGCAGCAGCTAGGCCTGCCTACATTTTGCCTACTCTGGCAAAAAATCTCACACTAAGCACCTACCTAAGGTAGAGGGTACTACACATGCATTAAGATAAAAAGCCTTCTGTGCGCAGCAGCCCCTGTAATACTTACCTGAGCCCCATCTCATCCAGCGATGTTGCGCAAGAGATTTGCCTGTCCGAGACTCTCCCACCTGATTGGCTGAGACACACAGCAGGCGCCATTGGCTGTCGATGCTCTCAAAGTGAGTGAGCCAATGAGGAGAGAGGGGGCGAGGCCGAGCCACAGCTCAGTGTCTGAATGGATACATGGAGCTGCGGCTCGAGTGCCCCCATATCAAGCTGGTTGTTGTGGGGGCACTCAGCAGGAGGGAGGAGCCAGGAGCACCGGCGGGGAACCCGAGAAGAGGAGGATCTGAGCTGCTCTATGCAAAACAGAGAAGGTAAATAAAATGACATGTTTTTAAACAAAAAAATAAAATACTTTAATACAGTATCACATTAAGGCCCCAAATGCAGTGAGATTTAGGGGACATGCACCCACAGATGTCATGTGGGGAGCAGCAATTGTGTCTGTGCCCGCCACTGTGTCCCAACTGACATGAACTGCAGATGGATGCATGGAATACCTGTGCACTCCCGTTCAGGTAAACAGACTTAGCACATGATACACATTGATACTTCTGTGAATGAGCCCTAAGTCCATCTATTTTTATTTAATGGTATGTAATTTTATTTTTTATTAAAGTCCTGTCTTTTTTTTATAGCGGAACTAAACACACTTTTCTAGACTTTGGCTACATGGCCGGAACAGAAAGTGATGGGAAATAAAAAAAAAAATTATAGTGGTAACCAGAACAAGGGGGATACATACAGTGGTGACGTCTGTCAAAGGGCGTGGATTTTCCTCACTTACTTTCCCCTCTGGGAGAGGAAGTGAAGAGAAATCTCCCCAACAGTACACGGACTGCAACCTCTTGAGGTCTGGAAGGTTTTACCCCCTGCATGACCAGACCATTTTTTGCTATTCAGCACTGCGCTACTTTAACTGTCATTTGTGCGGTGGTGCGACACTGTACACAAATTACATTTTATTTTATTTTTTTACAAATTGAGCTTACATATGGGGGTATTTGATCACCCGTTTTTGTTATATAGAAGAAAAAACCTGAATTTTAAAAACCCAATGTTTTTTTCTAATTTCTGTTGGAAAACATATTCAATAAAAACAAATCAAATGTTCTTCTTCATAAAAGGACAAAATGTATTCTGCTGCAAAAAAGAATTCCAATGAGTGTATATTGATTTGTGTGGACGTTATAGGGTCTACAATCTATGGTATACAGTTGTGCTCAAAAGTTTGCATACCGTGGCAGAAATTGTGACATTTTGGCATTAATAGTGAAAATATGACTGACCATGCCAAAAAACTGTCTTTTTAAGGATAGTGATAACATGAAGCCATTTTATTATTGCATAATTTTTTGGATCCTTTTTAAATAATAATAACAGAAATCGCCCAAATGGCCCTGATAAAGTTTACATACCCTGGAATGTTTGGCCTTGGTACAGACAGAATGTGGCACACACATGTTAAAATGGCAATTAACCGCTTCCCCACCGCGCGCTGTCTTTTCAGGGCTGCAGTGGGGGAGCGCTGCGCGAATTGCCGTAAATAAACGGCGATTCGCATTTGGCCACCAGGGGGCGCGCGCGCGCACCCGCCGCACTCCTGAGGAGTGTGCCCGCGGCTCGGGCGGACCCGATGTCCGTCGGCGAGCCGCGATGAGCAGCAACAGAGAAAGAACGGGGAACCGCCGATGTAAACACGGCGGTTCCCCGCCCTGTCAGTGGGGCATGAGAGATCTACTGATCCCTGTCACTGGGATCAGTTAGATCTCTCATGCCCATGTTAGCCCAACCCCCCCACAGTAAGAACACACTCAGGGAACACTATTAACCCCTAGCTCTCCCCCTGCAGGTTAACCCCTTCACTGCCAATGACATTTATACAGTAATCAGAGGACATTTAAATTTCTGATCGCTGAATAAATGTCATTGGTCCCAAAAAAGTGTCAAAATGTTCCGACGTCCCCCCCAATATCGCATTACCGCTAAAAATCGCAGATCGCCGCCATTACTAGTAAAAAAATAAATAAATAAATAAAAACCCCAGAAATTAATTCTCACCATCTGTAAAGCGGCCACTTTTGCGCAAACCAATCAATAAACGCCGATTGCAATTTTTTTATCGCAAATATGAGGAATTATATAAATCGGCCAAAAACGGTGAAAAAAAATGTTTTTTTATATTTTTTTTTTTTTTGGATTTGAATTTTAGCAAAAAGTAAGAAATTTGGGTTTTTTTGCAAAATGGTCGCTCTTCTTTTGTTTATAGCGGCGATCAGAAATGACGCAGAGGCGATCAAATACCACCAAAAGAAAGCTCTATTTGTGGGAAAAAAAGGACGCAAATTTTGTTTGGGTACAACGTCGCACGACCGCACAATTGTCAGTTAAAGCGACGCAGCGCCGAATCGCAAAAAGTGCTCTGGTCCTAAAGTGGGAAATTCTTCCGGGGCTGAAGTGGTTAAAGAGCACAATTCAATGATACTTGAACAAAAAAAAGCTGCATGGTTGAACTGCTAGAGGGAAGCCTTTTACTGTGCCAATGTCACAAAAAAAGTCTGACGAGACATGTCAAGGTGTTGGGCATATTGTAACCAGGCTTCTTTCTGACAACTTG
>BLSH010348234.1:166760-184914 GCA_018402905.1 Glandirana rugosa
GGGGGAAATTGTTCCCCCGGGGGTCTACGGCCGGGGCGTGGGATACATTTACTCATACCCCATGTAACATGGGGATGGGTAAATGGACCTTCACAGCACAGAGCGGAGAGGGCATTCGTGAAGGAGATCTCGTCGTGTCAACATGGGAAGGAGAAGAAGAAGAAGAAGAGAGGGAAGGGGACAGCGGAGAAGACCGGCAAAAGAGCAGAAGACGCCGCAGAGAAGGAGAAGAAAGAAGACCCCTCAGAAAATGAAAGACCCCGCAAAGGAGCCGAAGAAAGAAGAGCCAGAGAGGGGAGAAGACCGCCGGAGCAGATTTAAGAAAATATTTTAAAAAGCTGTGTGGTTTTTTGTGTACATATTTCTTTCCAGGTAAATGGGTAGGGGTACAATGTACCCCATACTCATTTACATAGGGTGCGGGGCCGGCATCTGGGGGCCCCCTTGTTAAAGGGGGCTTCCAGATTCCGATTAGTCCCCGCCCGCAGACCCCGACAACCACCGGCCAGGGTTGTCGGGAAGAGGCCCTTGTCCTCATCAACATGGGGACAAGGTGCTTTGGGATGGGGGGGCGCAGAGCCCCCCCTGCCCCAAAGCACCCATACTCCTCATGTTGAGGGCACGCGGCCTGGTATGGTCCAGGAGGGAGGGGGCCACTCGCTTTTCCCCACCCCCTTTCCTGGCCTGCCGGGCTGCGTGCTCGGATAAGGGTCTGGTATGGATTTTGGGGGACCCCACGCTGTTTTTTCGGCATGGGGTTCCCCTTAAAATCCGTACCAGACCAAAGGGCCTGGTATGCTCCTGGAGGGGGGACCCCATGCCAGTTTTTTTTTTTTTTTTTTAATTTGGCGTGGAGTTTCCCTTCAAAATCCCCAGAGCACAAAGTGCCTGGCATTGTCGCGATCAAAGTCGGATCCCTGTTCACAGACAAATGGTCTGACTTTGACCCTATGTAGGACCGTAAATCGCACAGCAGTGTAGGATCAAAGTCGGACCGTTTTTTTGTCGGATAGTGTGAACCCAGCCTAAAAGGTAATATTGTAAAGCGCTGCGCAAACTCTCTGCGCTATATAAATCCTGTATAATAATACGTTTCTGGACTCCTGACAGACCCTTGCATCTTTCATCCAGTGCTGCACTGACGTTTCTGGATTTTGAGTCATGGGGAAAGCAAAACAATTGTTAAAGGATCTGCAGGAAGAGGTAGTTAAACTGTATAAAACAGGAAAGGGATATAAAAATATATGCAAGGAATTAAGAATACCAATCAGCAGTGTTCAAACTCTAATCAGGAAGTGGAAAATAAGGGGTTCTGTTGAAACCAAACCACGGTCAGGTAGACCAACTAAAATTTCAGCCACAATTGGCAGGAAAATTGTTCAGGGTGCAAAGAAAAACCCACAAACCACTTCAGGTGAAATACAGGACTCTGTGAAAATGTGGTGTGGCTGTTTCAAGATGCACAATAAGGAGACACTTGAAGAAAGATGGGCTGCATAGTAGAGTCATCAGAAAAAAGCTATTGCTACGCAAATGCCACAAAGTATCCTGCTTACAATACGCCAAACAGCACAGAGACAAGCCTCAAACCTTCTGGCACAAAGTAATTTGGACTGATGAGGCCAAAATTGAGCTTTTTGGCCACAACCATAAACGCTACATTTGGAGAGGAGCCAATGAGGCCTACGATGAAAGGTACTCCATTCCTACTGTGAAACATGGAGGTGGATTGCTGATGTTTTGGGATGTGTGAGCTACAAAGGCACAGGAATTTTGGTCAAAATCGATGGCAAGATGAATGCAGTATGTCATCAAAAAATACTGGAGGAACATTTGCATTCATTAGCCAGGAAGTTGTGCATGGGATGTACTTGGACATTCCAACATGACAATGATCCAAAACACAAGGCCAAATCGACCCGTCATTGGCTACAGCAGAATAAAGTGAAAGTTCTGAAGTGGCCATTTCAGTCTACTGACCTCAATATCATTGAGCCACTCTGGGGAGATCTCAAACGTGCAGTTCATGCAGGACAACCCAAGAATTTCCAGGAACTGGAGGATTTTTGCCAAGGGGAATGGACAACTTTACCATCTGAGAAGATAAAGAGCCTCATCCACAAATACCACAAAAGACTTCAAGCTGTCATTGATGTTAAAGGGGGCAGAACACGGTATTAAGAACTGGGGTATGTAAACTTTTGATCAGGGTCATTTGGGTAGTTTCTGTTGTCATTCTGATTTAAAAAGAGTAAACACAGTTGATTGATAATAAATGGCTTCAGCCAAACGCTAACCATGAGTGAAAGAAATGTTTTTGTGTTCTCATTCATATTCTCTGAAAAATGGCCAAGAAATCATAAATTCTGTCAGGGTATGTAAACTTATGAGCATAACTGTTTATATAATTTTATTTTTATTTTGGGTCATTTTTCCTTTGATACAAAAAAGTCCATCCAGTTCAACCAGTAAAAAAATTTCCTGCCCTGATGGTCAATAAGATTGGGCTCGGGCATGTTCGGAACCGAACATGCCCGAGCCCACCCAGAAGTGAACCCTGCACTGTGCTAATCACAGGCAGTGTGACATTTCCCCGATTGCTGCAGCTGCGCTTCGGGTAAAGGTCTCACTGCCTGTGATTAGCGCAGTGCAGGATTCACTTCCTGGAGGCCACGGGCACGTTTTGGTTCTGAACAAGCCCATCCTTGATGATCACAGCGATTGTGTGTGTGTTGGGTTTTTTTTTCTCTTTGCAAGCAGAGCGCGATATGATGTATCTCTCTCCTCCATTCAGAGAGCACACAGGGGCAGGCTTCAGTGACTGACAGATCACTAAGCTAGCCAGTCAGAGGCTATCACAATGATCGGGTGACCCAGAATCAGGAGTTCAAGGTCCCGGTCACTAGTACGGGGCTCCTGATGAGACCCTGGTCTCTGTTCTGGAAGTGCGCTGTGCGGCGCCCTCCAAGCAAAAGACACGTATGCAAATATGTGGTCCCATGGGCAAAAGCCCAGTCCAGTAGCGCTAAGGGGTAAGATCTGGCAGTGTCTGCAGGTGAAAAGGCAGGCCATGTTCTCTGTGGTTTACCATCAGCCTCATGTTACATTGTGATCAGGAACACTTGAGCCTGTACACTCGCTGAGCTCTGTATCTACACAAGGGTCCTATTTACAGCTTCCCATCAATAACCGGATCAGTATTCAGTCTGATGAATACTGCGGGACCAACTGACATGGGTATCCTTACAAGGGATGCTGAGGTCACCGTGCATCGGTTTTGTGCCAATTCTCATAAGTATCAGATTGCAATCAATATAAATGTGGAAATGTAATACAGTGCTTTGTTATCCCTGCAGATCATTGCTACAACTCAGTAGCTGCAGGACTTGCAGAAGCTTCCTCTTGTTAACCCCTCCTTTACCAGAGCGAATATAATTCATGGAGAGCAATGGGTGGGGAATTCTGCAGGTCTCAGATAAGAGTTATGGGCTCATTATGCTGATAACAAGTTTACTGTTTGCTAAGGAGAGGATAGAGGGGAGTCCCAGGGCTGTGTGTTCTGCTAGGCAGCAGTGTGAATACGATCCAGGGTACGTGGTAATGGTGGCTACATGGAATGACTGCCAAAAGCTCGATAGAAATCAACAACTTTATTTAATGTTTTTGTTCTTTCAGGTTAGCTTGCTGCCATGATTCCTGTGGCCGAGTTCAAGCAGTTTACGGAGCAGCAGCCGGCCTTTAAGGTCCTGAAGCCCTGGTGGGATGTTCTGACTGAATATATAACCGTCGCAATGCTGATGATTGGGGTTTTTGGATGCACCTTGCAGGTAGGTTATACCGAATGCTAAATAGCGCTTCATTTAAAAAAAGAAAAAAACAGTCCAGTTCCATCTGCCTTTTTTGGCCAGTACAAGTAACTGAGGTGGGCCACACCAACACTTAACCACTTCTGCCCCGGAAGGTTTTACACACACGTATGGACTGTTCAGGTCCGCCTGTCGGTTTTTCAGGCGAACCTGAACGGACACTCCATGTACCTCCTATGGAGCGACGGATGTCAGTGGTGACATGTCCACTGACATCCAATCCGCTAAATCCAGAAGGATCGAAGCCCTATTTTCCATCTGTCGATAGGATGAAAATGGACAGATGGTCCATTTTCATCCGATCCCCCATAGAGGAGAACGGAGCTCTGACAGGTCCATCCCTGCACAGAGTGCATAGACAGACCGGTCATCCGCCGGCTCAGCGAGGATCAACGGATGGATCCCAGTGGAGCCCCTCAAAACGGACTCCGCACGTGTGAAAGGACCCTTAATGACCAGGCCATTTTTTGCAATGCGGTACTGCATTACTTCAACTGACAATTGCACGGTCACGCGATGTTGTACTCAAATAAATTGAAGTCCCTTTTTTTTCCACAAATGGCTTTCTTTTGGTGGTATTTGATCACCTCCTGTGGTTTTTATTTTTTGCGCTATCAACAAAAAAATAATTTTTTACTTTCTGCTATAAAACACACCCAATATAAAATGTAAAAAATCTTTCTTCAATTTTAGGCCAATATGTATTCTGCTACATATTTTTGGGGAAAAAAATCCCAATAAGCGTATATTGACTGGTTTGTGCAAATATTATCACGTCGGCAAACTATGGGATAGGTTTATGGCTTTTTTTTCTTACTAGTAATGGGGGCTATCAGTGATTTTTAGCGAGACTGATATTGCGGCGGACAAATTGGACACCAAGTGACTCTTTGTTTGGGACCAGTGTCACTAATACTGTGATCAGTGCTAAAAAAAAATGCATTGTCACGGTATAAAGGACACTGGCGGGGAAGGGGTTAACACCAGGGGCGATCAAAGGGTTAAGTGTGTTCCCTGGGAGTGATTACTGTGTGGGGGGGGGAGGGTAGACTGACTGGAGGAAGAGAGATGTCTGTTTTCCTGATTAGCAGGAACACACGATCCAGCAAATGATCATTCGTTTTGGATAGAGTGGAGAGGGATTAGAAACCCTGTCAGTTTTTATTGCGGTTTGTGCCCCCATTAGGGAGATTCATCCTCTCTATTTGTCCTGTTTAACATTGCCATTGAAAGTGAAAGTAAAAATCCAAATTTTGGGTTGTCCCCAGAAAAGTAATAGAGGGGAAATCTTCCAATGGGGACATGAGTTCTGGTGACCTGGGGTCCCCAAGGAATTCCCTTCATTTGCAGAGTTTTCCTGTTTGGTTATGGGACAGGAAGTGAAGGGAAATCTCTGCAAAGGGCCACAGATGGCGCAAAAAAATCTGACCAGGGTTTTATAACCCTCACTTGCCCTATCTAAAATGGAAAAAGTTTTGCCCATAGGTCTACTTTGGTTTTAAAACTATATGAGACCCTATCAGCTTGCAGAGAGCTATGACGGTGCAGTGGAGACCTCCCTAGGTCTGTTTCTCTAAATCTGCATCCACACCTGGCCACATCCCCAAAACCAGTGTTGCCAACCACCAGTATTTTTACTGGCAGTCAGTAAAAACAGGCAGTTTTCTCCTGTCAGTAAAAGAAACATTTTGCCAGTAAAAAATATGGCTGTGATGGTAGACTCTGGAGCCGGCTGAGACCATCTGACTGCCTGTAACAGTGTGTTTGGGTGGCTCTGGTGGAGGGGGTACCTGAGCATGTCGTGTGAGGTCATGGTGCAAGGGAGCCAAGCAGAGCAGGCAGTCTGCATGTCTGTGGTATGGGAGAAAGGCAGGCTGGGAGTGGGACTGTCAATGCTGTTTAGACTGGAGTGAACTGGAGAGACCACCTGGCTTTGAGAGAGACTGTCACTGGTTCTCAGGAGGGGACGTATTGTGACGTGTGCTGCCCATTCTTATTTCTTGCCCTCCCAAGTCCTGTCCCTGAGCTACTTGCTATATCAAAAATTACATAATTTTTTTTTTTGCCTTACTCTCTACCTTAAATCATATTGCTAATTGCATACTTTACTTGTTTGTAGCCAAAATACTGGAATTTGCCCTTTAAAACTGTAATTTTGTAACTTTTGGAAATGCCAGTAAATTTCAATCTGGTAGGTTGGCAACACTGCCGAGAACCAAACCTGCCATCTGTTTTGTAGGATATGTGCTGAGGATCTCTGGCTTTTAAAGAGTGGCTCCACTTTTGCTGAAAGAAAAAAAAATCCCCTCTGGGTGATCAATATACATTGCAGGGATTTTCATGAACTTTACAGATTCTTTGGCTTCTTTAATGTCTTGGTGGCTCCAACAACCATAATGCCCAACTATGTGCCTGCCTGGGAATGTTGGTTGTTCCTGACCACCTTTTGTGTGTTCTATCTTCTCCTATTAACCTTCATAGTATATAATAAAAACTCCAGCAGGCAGATTGAAACCCTGTATAATGGGCTGAGGAGGTATGCCATCTAAAGAAATTGGCACCGAGTACTCATGGAGAGTATCTGAATTATAGGAAACTGTCAAATGAAATGGTACTTTATGGTGGACTGATCCTTTAATAACTGGATAGATGCAAGCTGGTTCTTCTACTCTTTAAACGTATGCCGTGCACACCAACACGTTTACATGAAATGGAAGATGTGCACACTAAACATCATTTCCGTCCATTAATATGGATGGTAAGAGAGCAGTAATCCCAGTAAACAGCCTCCTTACTCCTGGATAAATTGGATCAGGTTCCTCCTTTCCTTGCCAGTAAACTGTAATTTAGCGTTGCTTTCATATACATTCTTGCTGATGTTCTATTCTCCCCAGTACAGAGCTCCATGTCTCCTTGTTGATCTTTCTTATTGTATATCAATATATCTTAAAGAATTTGGAGAAATGTTATACTTTCCTATACATCCATATTCATGTAGACCTGTCTATGAACAAATGTTAGCTGGCCATAGATAGGCGGGCTTTTTTTTTTTTTTTTTTCCCTACATTTTCGGTCATTTTTTTGTTAAGCAAAAAATAAATGTAACGCCCTCCTAGGTAGGTGCTGGAGAGTGTTTATAGTTTTTCGCTTCCCTGCTTAATGGGGAGGCAGACGGGCAAATTTGGGTCCTGTGTGCTTAACGGGGAGCAGTGATTGAGTGATGTCTGCTCAGTGTGCTAATTCATGCTGTCTGGGGAGACTCTACACTGACCCAATAGTAACAGGGCATATTGGATCAGTGGGTGGAGACCCAGCAGGTGAGAGCATGGATGTAGATACAGCCTTGGCCAATTAGCAGGGGAGGTGACCCATTGCATGCTGGGTGACTGTATTTATATTGGAAGAGCACATGGGCTCAGGGCTCCAGTCCAGCCCACCTCTGAAGAGCGGTTCTGGTGGAGAGGAGGCGGCTCCCCATGCGGCCTCAGATTGCAGTTCCTCTGCAAGCTGACGGAGGGTGGATGTCCATGAATCCTGTCTGGTATCACTGGTATGGAGTGCCGCTTGGAAGGAGGCTACCAGCTGTCCCGGGACATGGTGTGAGTACAGACCCCTAAAGGGATCCCTGAGACTGAGTGTGTTGTTAAAATCCCCCTCTTGGTCCTAGAAGTCAGTATACTGGGTGTGTGAGCTAAAGGGGACACTGGTGTCCTGAAGAAGCAACGTCTGGCTAATTCTTGTCGGACAGCAGGAATGAAATTGTGCGAGTTCAGCTGAACTCACACAGATTCATTCCCGCTGTCAGTGTGAACCAGGGCTTAAAGGGTTGGAAAGTCAGAAGTTTTTTTTTATCTTAACCACTTCAATACATGCACTTAGAACACGTCCCTGCCAGACCAATTTTCAGCTTTCAGCGCTGTTGAATTTTGAATGACAATTGTGCGTTCATGCGGTGCTGTACCCTTGTAACTAAATGTTTATATTTTTTTCCCCACAAACAGAGCTTTCTTTTGCTAGTATTTGATCACCTCTGCGGTTTTTATTTTTTGGGCTACAAATAAAAAAAGACCGAAAATTTTGAGGAAAAAACATTTTTTACACTTTTTTTCCGTCACACAACTTTGTAAATTAAATTTTTTTCCTTCACTGATGGGCACTGATGAGGCGGCACTTATATGCAGCACGGATAAGCACTAATAGGAGGCACTGATAGGCAGCACTGGTATTGCAGTAATGGCGGCGATCTGCGATTTTTATCGGGACTGCAATATTGCAGCGGACATGTCGGACATTTTTGACACATTTTTTGGGACCAATGACATTTATACAGCGATCAGAAAATTAAATTTCCACTGTTTACTGTATAAATGTCATTGGCAGTGAAGGGGTTAACACTTAGGGGGCAGTGAAGGGGTTAACTGTGGGGGGCAGGGCTGGTCGGGACATAACAGATCTACATCTGGTCACTGGGATCAGTTAGATCTGTTATGTCCTCTTTACAGAACGGAGAACCACCGTGTTTACATTGGCGGTTTCCCATTCTGCAGCTGCTACAGGTGATCGGACCCGTGCGGTCACGAGAGCGCCGCCGCAGGCTGCGAGTGTGCGTGGGGAGTGTGCACAAGGCTGGACGTCCTCCAGGCATTTCAGAGCCACGCTGTAGCCCTCTTTCGACTATAGTGCGGATCTGAACTGGTTAAATATCACCAAAAGAAAGCTCTATTTGTGTGAAGAATATGATTAAAAATTCATGGTTACAGTGTTACATGACCGCGCAATTGTCATTTAAAGTATGACAGCGCTGAAAAATAGCCTGGGCAGGAAGCAGGTGAAAGTGCCCGGTATTGAAGTGTAGAAGCTCCTAGAAGCTGTTAATGTTCTCTTATGTGTCCATGCAAACTATATTAGGCTTCGTTTTTTGAGCTTAAGCATCTAGGAGCAGAAAAAAAAGTTTCTCCAGCAGAAACACTCATAAATGCTGCTAAATGCTCTTAATAGCCTTTTGAAGCCGCCTTTTTTTTTTTTTTAACCACTTGCCGACTGCCTCGCGTACATTTCCTGCGGCAAGTTGGCTCCGCTGCGCAGATCACCATCTACAAACGGCGATCGGTGCAGTAGCCCGCCGCACTCTGCCTGTGACTTTTTTTTTTTTTTTATCTATCAAAAATATGTGGAAGGATATATATCGGCCAAAACTGATGAATACATACATCATCAGTGCCCTGATTACCAGTGCCCACAAGTGCCACCAATTAGTGATGCCAGTCAGTGCTGGCTATTAGTGCCACCTATCAGTGCCACCCATCAATGGCCGAGAAAAATTACTTTCAGTTTTTTTTTTTTGTTTTTTTTTTATGTAAAAAATAAATAACCCAGCAGTGATTAAATACCACCAAAAGAAAGCTCGATTTGTTTTTTATAATTTTCTTCATAGTGTAGCATGATCGCACAATTGTCTAAGTGTGACAGCGCTAAAAGCTGAAAAATGGCCTGGGCAGGAAGGGGGTGAAAGTGCCCAGTATTGAGGTGGTTAAAGTAATGCAGTGCCATATCACCAAAATGGCCTGGTCATGAAGGGGGGTAAATCTTCAAGAGGTCAAGTCTGGCCATGTGCGCGCTGTGTGGCCGTGCCCGCGGGTCGGGCGGACTCTATGTCCGCCCGAGACCCGCGATCCCCTGTCAGACCTGCAGAACGGGGAACCGCAGTTGTAAACACGGCGGTTCTCCGTTCTGTTGAAGGGGACATGACAGATCTACTGATCCCTGTCACTGGGATCAGTTAGATCTGTTATGTCCCAACCACCCCCGCTCCCCCACAGTTAGAACACACCCAGGGAACATAGTTAACCCCTTCACTGCCCCCTGCTGGTTAACCCCTTCACTGCCTATGACATGTATACAGTAATCAGAGGACATTTTAAATTTCTGATCGCTATATAAATCTCATTAGTCTCAAAAAAGTGTCAAAGTCGGACATAACCGCCCCAATATCGCAGTCCCGATAAAAATCGCAGATCGCCGCCATTACTAGTAAAAAAAAATAATAATAATAAAAATGCCATAAATCAATTCCCATAGTTTTAGACATGATAACTTTTGCGCAAACCAATCAATATACGTCCATTGCGATTTTTTTTTTTTTTTTTTTTTTACCAAAAATATGTAGAAGAATATATATCGGCCAAAACTGTTGAATCATTTTTATTTTTTAATTTTTTTTTTTTTGGATATTTATTATAGGAAAAAGGAAAAAATATTGGGTTTTTTTCAAAATCATCTCTCTTTGTTTGTTTATAGCGGCGATCAGAATTGACGCAGAGGGGATCAAATACCACCAAAAAAAACCTCTATTTGTGGGGAAAAAAATTATATAAATTTAGTTTGGGTACAACGTCGCATGAACGCGCAATTCTCATTCAAAATGCGACAGCGCTGAAAGCCAAAAATTGGTCTGGGCAGGTGGGGGGTTTAAGTGCCCAGTAAGGAAGTGGTTAAATTACTAAAATTCTTCATGGAAAATATCTGGCTCTTATTTAGTGATATACTAAATGCATTTTTACTTTTGTCTGTATCTACTAAACCATTTGTTCTCATCTCTTTTAACAGATCACTCAGGACAAAATCATCTGTCTTCCCAATCATACCTCCGCTGACAAGGTTTCTCAAATACATTGTCAACAGTTCACCCAGAATGTGGAAGCCACAAATGAAAGTGAAGATGATGTGGCTGCATTCACTCCAACCCCACTTGCTACATCTTCACCTCCACGTGCAATGAGTGGACTAAAGAACAACTTGGACCTTCAACAATATAGTTTCATAAACCAAATGTGCTACGAGACAGCCTTGCATTGGTATGCAAAATACTTTCCATATCTTGTAGTGATCCATACCCTTATTTTTATTATCTTTGGCAATTTCTGGTTCAAGTTTCCTGGTACAAGTTCCAAAATAGAGCACTTCATCTCCATCTTAGGCAAGTGTTTTGATTCCCCGTGGACAACTCGAGCTCTTTCTGAGGTTTCTGGAGAAACTAACCAGGAGAAGACCATGGACAGGGAGCTTTCAAAGCCTAATTTTGAGGAGACTACCCCTGCAACCGCTGAACTTCCAGTTCCCGAAAAGCTAGTGGCAGACACACCTTCAGCTAGTGTTTTGGACAAAAAGGAAGGAGAGCAGGCTAAAGCTCTTTTTGAGAGAGTTAAAAAGTTCCGACATCATGTAGAAGAAGGAGATCTTCTTTATTCCATGTACATGCGTCAGACAATACTGAAAACTTGCAAATTTGTTCTCATCACAATCTATAATGCTGTGCTGGTAGGAAAAATACACTTTATTGTTCCCTGTAGTGTACACACCGAAGATATGACTGGATACAACAGCTTTTGCTGCAACCACACCAAAGCTCACCTCTTCTCTAAACTGGCTATCACATATTTGTGTTTCTTGGGGGTCTATGGATTGACATGTGGTTATACACTGTATTGGCTCTTTCGTCGTCCGCTCAAGGAATACTCCTTCCGATCTGTGCGGGAGGAAACTGGGATTGGAGATATCCCTGATGTTAAAAATGACTTTGCATTTGTGCTCCACTTGGTGGATCAATATGATTCTCTTTACTCTAAGAGGTTTGCTGTCTTTTTATCTGAGGTCAGTGAAAGTCGTTTGAGGCAGCTTAATCTTAACCATGAGTGGCCAGCTGATAAACTTAGACAGAAACTTCAGCATACACCGGAAGGCCGTCTTGAGCTACATCTCTTTAAGCTTCCAGGCTTGCCAGATTCTGTATTTGAGGTGACAGAGACTGAATCTCTAAAACTGGAAATGCTGACTGAAGCTTTGATCCCTCCGCTGGTGTCGAAGTTAGTCAGATTGGAAGAATTGTCCTTGTTCAACTGTCCAGCCAAAGTGCAACATGCCTCCCTGGCTTACCTGCGAGATCACCTCAAAGTCCTTCAAATAAAGTTTGATGATGTTAAAGAAATTCCCCTTTGGGTGTTTAGCCTTCGTGCCCTTGAGGATCTTCACTTGATTGGATACTTGTCTCAAGACCTCTCAAAAACCGCTACATTGGAAAGCTTGCGGGAGCTAAAGAGCCTCAAAGTTCTTACTCTGAAGAGCAATCTTTCTAAAGTCCCCCAGACTGTTACAGATGTGGCTAGCCATTTACAGAAACTTAGTATCCAAAATGATGGGACAAAGCTTCTCACACTTAATGCTTTAAAAAGGCTTTCTTTGTTGAAAGAATTAGAGTTGATTCGATGTGACTTAGAACGCATTCCTCATGCAGTCTTCAGCCTTACCAATTTGCAGTTGCTGGACCTAAAAGAGAATAACTTGCACACCATAGAGGAGATCATAAGTTTGCAGCACTGTCGGAAACTAAGTGTTCTTCGACTTTGGCACAATCAGATTGCTTACATCCCTGACCACATCCGTAAACTGAAGATACTAGAAGAGTTATGCTTAAATCGTAACAAGATTCTTGTTTTGCCATCTCCGCTCTTCCTTTGTACCAAACTCCGCCACCTTGACCTCTCCCACAATGAGATCCGTGAGTTACCACCAGAAGTCGGAGTCTTACAAATGTTGCAGTTTTTGGCTTTGACTAAAAACTTTTTAGAAGATCTTCCCAATGAGCTTTTCTTCTGCCAAAGGCTTAAGACTTTGAAGTTAGGACAGAATAAGTTGACAAGCTTATCCCCAAAAATTGGGTCTCTTGTGTCCTTAGTGAAGCTTGAATTAAAAGGGAACATGATTGATGTTTTGCCTCAGGAACTTGGAGAATGTGTTGCTCTTAAGAAATCAGGTCTTGTTGTGGATCATTCGTTACTGGACACTTTACCACTAAATGTGAGGGAGAGACTAAGTGAAGAATGATGAGTAAAATATTACAACAAACCAGAAATTGGCTAGAGACAGGGAACAAAAATGGATAAGAAAAGAAGATATTTCTGTGGGATGAAAACAAAATTGAAAGAAGTCATATGAACACTCCAGGAATCGTAAAGAACTCTTAGAGTTGGAAGGCTTTGTCATCCACTTCTACTTTTCTGTCTTGTATGTAGCTGTAATGCCTAATTGTACCTCAACAATGGCTTTACTACAATTCCGAATTTGAAACAAAAGCCATAAGGCTCATGATAATCAAAGCATATCTATCTATTGGCAATTATTTGTGGATATTGTAAGAAAGTGTAAAACCCCAAACCATTTTATTTTGGCTTTCTCTGTCTCATTGGGAAATTTTCTCTTCACTTTATGTATCATAGACAGAAGAAGAGATGTGTTCAAAGTGACGGAAATTCCCTCATGGGTTTTCCCTTTAACCCTGGTTACCACCAGTAACTTTTGTTTAGTCCTGGGGATAATGGTCATCATTACAAATAGGGTGAATCTCCTCAGTGGTGCCGCAGATGACAAAAACTTGTCAAGGGCTCTAATCCTTCCTTACTCTATCCAAAACAATTTGGCTTTAGATACACAAAAAGTTAAGCCCACCCATAAGTAACACTTTTGTTACAAGTGCATTCTGTTAGACGAAGTCACCCACTTAATGCTTTTATTTATTGAAGTTGATGTTCTAGCTCTTTTATAAAAAAAAAATAAAAAAATATAGATATATGCAAAGGTGGATACAAACTGTGTCGCAAACCTATAGTGCCGAATTTGAGCAGGTAGAGCTTACAAGAAGTACTGTGTATATAAAAAGACAATGGGTGACATTGCCCTCCCTAGATTCCTGTAGTTTAAAATCCTCTTTTTTGGGTGGGCTGTCCCTTGTAGGTTATCTCACAAAGGTGTTTATTCAAACAGTAGCTTTGTGTATGTGCCCATGAATGTTGGCATTTCTCCCTGTCCTCAATGATTCTGACAAATTTCCAAGTGCACAGCCACATATGCAGAGGACAATAGTTCATTATTTAGGAGTGGATCTCCTGTCTTCACTGCCACGGGGCCTAATGAAAAGCTCAGGTGTTTGTCCTGTCTCTGCATGTGGAATGGTGTACCATGGTTCCCTAAATATTTCTGTCCTGGCACTGCCTTGGTTTTTGTTACAACGTTAAAATAAAAATGTTTTCTGTGCTGGGTTAAAACAAATACCTGGACGGAGCTGCCTACACAATTTGTGATACCAAATTAACATCGGAGGTATAAATCTAGTGTGGTGCTAAATCAATTTCAATACTAAAATTGCAAAAAAAAAAACAACCAATACAATATGTAAAAAATATCTACAAATTTCATACATATTGGATAAATTCTTAATAAATTAAAGTGCAAGATGGCGAGGAAATGTTTATTCGTTTTATAAAATCTCCAATAGAGAAAATATGATTTTGTGCCAATATACGTGTAAGTAATGGCCTCTTACCCTATAGTAAAGACCATATAAAGCTCAACAAAGCATAAAATAAAGTGCTCCAAGTGCTTGTCACCACCACTCCGTGCCAAGTAAGAAAACTACTCTTACGAAACAATATGGACTATTCTAAACAAAATGGTCAAAAACGCTTGTTAGTCGGAGTCTCCTCATGCTGTTTGTCATCCGATTACTCCGGTGGCAACCAATTGAGGAATGAAAAGCAGCAAAGACCTACTTAATAGTGTGATATGTTTAAAATCATCTTTAATGTTATAATTGCACTATCAATTGGTCTCTAGCTGCCAAACTCTGGCCGACAGATAGCGTGATGGCACATGTAGGCCACGTCAGAAGATGTCATCTTTTAGGGGGATTAGCCAAAAATTGGTTGGATTGGGATTGGTTGTTTGCTATTATTTTAGTATGGATTTTGATTTGGCGTCACACTATACTCATACTCCTTTTGTTAAAACGCGACTGAATACAGTCACGTTTATTTTATCCTGTATATTTTTGAAACCATGAGGCTAACTGGCAGATGAGGAATGGTATTGGATGACCTATAAATCCTACTTGAACTCCATAAAACTTCCATGTTTTTACTTTTACTTGAGTTTTTACTAATAGGTAGCATACCTTGCATTACTGTTGTGTGGTTACTATTTGGTGTAATGATTGTGACTTTCCACTTCATCTGCTTGAATAGGAGCTGTGCAGTTCCCACCCTACCAACATAGGCCCAGGTGCACCCTCTTTTTTGCCCATACTGATCAGGAGGACATAGTGTGGGAGTTATGTTGGTCACTCAGTCATGTTTCATATTTTATCTGTTAGATTGAGTTTACCAATATCTGTTGTATGTGGGTCTGCCCAATATAATACACGGATGTAATTTTAAATAGATTGCTTAACCACTTCCTGAGCAACATACAGTACGTGTGTGTGTATATAGGTATATATATATAAATGTCCTCCATCCAGATCCATCTAATAGATCCCTGATCTTTCAGTAAAGAGTTCCTGTTACAAGAGATTTGCATCTCTTATGATGGCAATAAAGTGGATTTAAAACCAAGTATATAGACCACGTACAAAAATTTAAAGCCTTACCTATGGATAATTTTATGTATCAGTTTGTTGCTATTCCATGGGCGTTGGGTATCTATTTACTTGGTGTTACATCAGCTTTCAAATTTTACAAAAAAAAAAAAAAAAATGGTATTCTATTGTTAGAGTGCACAATATCGTGTGACCTAAAAATTGTGACTACCGCCATTTTATTCTCCATGGAATTTAAAATATCTCATGTTTGGGGGTTCAAAGTTATTTTTAGTAAAAAAAAGTGTGTATTGGCCCAGTTTTGAAATGGTTAAATTGGCCTCACACTACTAAGTTGTTAATTTTGTAGATCGGGCAGATCGATTTTGAACAGAACCTGGCCTTGTACACACACTTTCATATGATTGTACAAACCCCTTTAGATATAACAACTCTCTAATGTGAGGACCTACCTGATTGGATGTAGATGATATGGATTTTTAAGGAAGACCCTTTTACTACACAGTTTTTGGGAAATCTAATGGAAATGGTACCATCAGGTTGTAATGAGTGTGGCCAGGTTTAGATCACTAAAGACACCGAACTACACTCAATCTGCCTGACCTCAGCACTGCACACGTTTTGTATGCTCCCAAATGCCAGCTGGTCACCACAATGATACCATGTGTACCTACTGTACACATAGGCTAGGCTATACTAGGCTAACTGTAGAATCTGCAATAAAATAGGTCTGAGTGTTTCTCCACCATGTAGATCTATATAAATCCTGAGCTCCCCATTCCTAATAATTGGATGCAGCCATTAAATATGCAGTCACTCCACCTCATAGTGGCCACACACCGTTTGTCCATGTACCTCTACTAGGGGCAATTTTTTATGAATTTTATGTTTTTATGGATTTATCAGCATCTGATGACCCTTTTAGTCTGGATGTACAATTTTTGTTTTAAATGTTATTTAAGGAAAAAAATAAACATTTCATTAAAATAGTGTGTATTTGTTTCTATTGCAGGGTTTTAGGGACAGGAATGCATTCTCCAGTACAATATAAAGAAATAAGTGTATTTAGGTGCCCGGGAGCTCATTGAGCTGCACGCTGCCACACTTTTGTTTCGCATATCTTTGGGAAGGCTGTGAACCTGTCTGCCCATATTTCCCCTTACACCTTTTTTTGACACCTGGCACCAGAACACTGTGAGGGGGGAAATCTCCCCATTGAAGGGACACTGAGACAATGTCCCTTTTTTCTATACTACTAAAAAAAAAGTTTTTATAATCCCTGCCCCTGTTGGGGAGGTTTCCCCAGACCTACTGTTTTGTGTGACACCTGTTAAAGGATGTTACCCCAACATCTTATATTTCTGATATGTGCCTGCTGTCCCAAGTGCATGTATCCTGTTTGTATTGCTTTCTTATCATGAAATCTCTGGCGATCCTGCCAGTCCCTCTGCTTTCCTTTAAGAAAAAAAAGAAAGAAACGGACCACACTAGGCATGAGCACACAGCCAGTTTTCTGGATGAGCTGGGAACTGAGTCTGCTCTTCCCTAATGATTAGACGTGCACAGTTATTCACTGGGAAGATTAGTGTACTGCTGTTTCTCCTCCACTAGTTCTCTAGTTAGTGTGTGTATGTATGTATGTATGTATGTATGTATATAAAAAAAAATGTTTGTCTATACACAAATAGGGTGACTCTTTTATTCTGATTGGGTTGTTTTACATATAGGGAAGAAAAAAGGGACAGCAATAAGTTGAAAAATTCCAATGTTCCCTAAATCTAAAGCCTTTTGATCTTTAAAAAAAACAGTTTTGGCTGTCATTGGGCTTTGCATTTTGTCATCTGGAAAAACACCTATTAGAAAGCAGCATAGCCATTTCCTGACTTGGTTCGGGTACACCGTCTTAAACGTATTAAGTGAAGAATGGCCAAAGCCTGTTTGGCCATATTTGTGGCTCACAGGCGTGCACTTTCAAGCCCGCTATCAGCTGTTGTCAGAACCGCTCAATGTAGGGATCCACCCAAATGTCTGACCAGGAGCCGTCTCCGCCTTTCAGCACACCCCTGAGCCAGCTGCTTCTGTCCCTTCCACAGCCCGGCACCCCAGTGAGCGCTGGAGGGGCAGAACAGAGCGTGGTGACTGACAGACTCTGCTCAGAGTGGACCTGAGAACTTGAGTGTTCATTTGTCATTTGTTTGCTCAGTTCTCCAGCTTTGAGTCAGCAGGGAACAGCTGCAGCATCAGATATATAAGGGAGTATGTGAGGGGTCCCCCCCCCCAACTTAATTAGCCCTTGAGTTGTTGCTGCTTCTAATGCAGTCTTCTCTCAAGTGTTCTGCTGAGAGGCATACTCACTAAAGGGTCCTTTCACACGGACTTTCTGATCAGGTCCGCCTATCAGTTTTTCAGATGGACCTGATCGGACCTCACAGTCTCCTCCATGGAGCGGCTAATGTCAGTGGAGACATGTCCGCTGCCACCCCCCGCTATCTGATCCTGCCTGCAAAAGCCAGATGGATGGTGGTCCTACTTTCCATCCTTTTGGTGGATCGGCTATGATTGGATGAATATGGACAGGTGGCACGTTTCCACCCGATTTCCCCATGGAGGAGAGCGGAACGGTGTCTGTCTGCTCTGCACAGTGAGGATCAGTGAAGCAATCCCCCACTGAGCAAGCGGAATCCGTTACACAGAGGCACCCATGTGAAAGGGGACTTGAAGGCAAACTGTCATGAGTAAAATGCAGGGATAGCCATTGCAGAATGTCTTCAGAAAAAGATAGCTGCATAGCCATCAGGGAGAGCACCTGGCTTAAAGTGGAAGTCCACCCTAAATCTAAAACCCCTGCCCCCCCCCCCCCCCC
>BLSH010348234.1:201836-268745 GCA_018402905.1 Glandirana rugosa
CCCCCCCCCCCCCCCCCGCACACACTACCATCTGACTCTTCCACCGTGTGCCAAGATACTTCAAGTGGCCAAAGAGTATTTCAGATCTTTACATACTGAAAGAATAAATTAATATATTTTGGAGAAACTGTCCACATTTTGACTTACCTTTCCAATTCTTTTGAACACCCTGGAGCAGGGGTAAGCAACCTTTGATAGATGGAGGTCTACCTGAACAACATGAAAGAGATCAAAGATCACCGGGGTTCCGTGTCTTTAAAAAAAATAAATTGTAAGCAAAGCTTAGAAAAATATAATAAAACAAATGCCAGTGTAAAAAAATAAACGTAGCCTATCTTAAGTGGGTGATGTTCAGTATGGCAGTGGACAGAGTCATTAGAGTAGTGGATGGTGTCAGAGTTTTTTTTATTTTTGCTTTTCTTTTTTGCCAGTTTTTAATTTTTTTTTTAGAATTTTATTTTTGACAGTTGTTTTGCAGCCCAGTTTTGGGGGTGTTGGTGAAATCAGAGACCTCTGATATTGTATATTTGAGCCAGAGAAAGGAGATTGAGATGACAGTCCTCAATCTCTATCTCTGCAGCCTCAGTTGTACGGAATGAATGAATGAACTGGAATAACTTTGTACAGCGCTTCCCATACATTAACAAACGAAAGCATAGTAAACCGAGTTAATTATGCTTCAGTTATGAATGAATACAGTGAGCGATCACTACTGATCAATCACTGTGTTCATTCAGAAAAGGAAAGGTCTGGTAAATGACACATCATCCCCCACAATGACATAACATGCCCAGCAGAATGATGAGAGAGTAGAGGAGGGGAAGCTGGAAACTCTCTGGTGGGGTCAGGGCACAGACAGCAGGACATAACAGTGCCCGGGACAGGAGTGGCCGTGGGGTCAGCATTTACCAGAACCGATCCCCTCCATTTCCCTCCTGCAGCCACTAAATGCTGGTGGGAGAGAGAGGAGGAGGAGGAGAAGCAGACTTTTAGCATCTGCAGGAGGAAAACGGAAGGGATTGGTTCCTGTATATGCCGTCCCTAATGCCCCTCCTGGCCAAATATAAAACAAAGTGACCGGACGGCCCCATGAGCCCTCTGGAGCATGGAGTGACCCCAGTGAGCAGACTTCTCACTTTACATTCTGTTCAGGAAGGTTTGTGTAGCTGTACAATTACTGAGATCCATATCTACACAATAATCCTGTGTACAAATTGGAGTTCCCGGTACAGGCTGGAAATAACTATAGGAACGTGTTGGTTTTCGAGGAAGTTAGGATAACCCTACATGGGAAAGCTCACATTTTGTGTCATTTCTCATAAGTATCAGATTCCAATCAATATAAATGTGGAAATATAATACAGTGCTTTGTTATCCTTGCAGATCATTTCCCCAACTCTGCAGCTGTAAGATATGCAGAAGGATCCTCTTGCTAACCCTTCCTTTATCAGATCTGTATTATTCCTAGTGGGGGTGAAAGTAGAATCTGGCAGCTCTCAGATAAGAGTTGAGGGATCATTCTGCTGAAAAGTGAACTTGTATTGACCGAGGAGTCATTGTCTGTGTGGGTATGTTTCTCTAAGGCTCGGTTCACACTGCAGCGATGCGGGAACCCTGCGATTTCCACTGCGGATTCCCGTATCGCATGTGTCCCAGCGGCAGTTCACACTGCCCTATGCGAACTGTGGGGGGTGTCAATACAATGTTAATGACACCCCCAAATCAGTTTGCATATCAAACTGCAAACTCGCACAGGAATCGGGTCGCATGGTGTGAACCATCATGCAATCTGATTCTGACCTTGCGAAAAAAAAAGAGTCTTGTGCGAGTTTGCTCCGATTGCGATGCAAATTCAGCCATACTCTCTCTATGGCTGAATTTGCATCGCACAGAGATAGCATATGGTTCTCACTGCAGTGTGGTGCGAATCATGTGCGATCTGAGATCCCTGCAGTGTGAACCCAGCCTAAAGCTGGCCATACACAGCTCAAATTTCAGCCAATTCCTTTAAATCATTACACACCTCAACAAACTTCAATTGAGAAATCAAAGGAGCCAGCCAATCTGCTACATTCACTGGTTGGGTGTTCTGACAGACATGGGTGCTGGTTGTCAAAACACCATGTCTGGCAAGGGAGCTTGGTCAATCCTCGATTAGCATGGATGGGAGACTATGGATTTCTCTCGTTCAACCCAGTTTAAATCCGCACAACTGTCTCCAAACCCTACTTGGCAGACTGGATTATCTGCCACTAATCACTGATCTTTGGACTCCTTATTCCATGTTCTTTTTTGGTTTTCTTTTAAGGGGGATTCTTCCCAATGGCCACAAATTAAGGAGCATTCTTCCCACTGACTATCACACTACTGTTCCTTAAAGTAGTTGCAAAGGCACAAAGTTTTTTACCTTAATGTATTCCATGCATGAAGGTTAAAAAACCTGTGTGCAGCAGCCCCCCTAATACTTACCTGAGCCCCCTCTCGATCCAGTGATGTCCACGAGAGCCTTGTCTCTCTACGGACTCTCACTCCTGATTGGCTTTCGGCAGCAGCTGGAGACATTGGCGCACTGCTGTCAATAACAGCCAGTGAGCCAATCAGGAGACACAGGGGGCGGGGCTGAGCTTCGGCTCCATGCATGAATAGGCACACAGCCTCAGGTCAGGAGTGCACCTGCTTGGGTTCCCCAAGAGCAAGCTGCTTGCTGTGGGGGGGCACCTGGGAGGAGCCAGGAGCACTGGTGTGGGACCTGAGAAGAGAGGGATCCAGGCTGCTCTGTGCATTTTTTTTTTAAACCAAGGCTTTAATATCCCTTTATCCTAGGATCACAGCTATGCATTTTTAGTGCATTTCGCAGTTTGCAGAAACTCACTACAGTCCATTTAACATTGTTTCCTATGGTACACATTCATATCTATGAATTTTGTGGTCGGTGGGTTTTTGGAAAGGGTGGAGGACTTCTTTTCCGCGTTTTGCACTGTATAGCTTGTTGCTAAGGAGAGGGTCGGGAAGCCGACCGCTGCGTTCTTAACAACCGATGAGTCATCAGTGGGATTGCCCTCTGACAGCTGAATATAAAAAAACAAATTGGGAAAAAACTGCGTGGGATCTCTCCCTAGGTCCATACCAGGGCTTTCGGGTCTACTATGGATTCGAAGGAGACCCCCCACACCAACTTTTTTTTTTAATGGTGCGGGGTCCCCTGCAAAATCCATACCAGACCCTTATCCAAGCATGCAGCCCGGCAGGTCAGGAAAGGGACGAGCGAGTGCCCCCCCCCCCCGAACTATACCAGGCTGCATTACCTTTAACGTGGGAGGGGGGAGCTAAAGCACCCATTTTGATGGGGACAAGGGCCATTTCTGACAACCCTGGGCTGTAGTCTGTCTGCGGGCAGGGGGCTTATCAGAATCTGGCAGCCCCCTTTAACAAGGGGGGCACCCAGATCCCACCCCCCCCCCCATGTTAATGGGTATCGGGTACATCGTACCCCTAACCATTCACCCCAAAAAGCAGTGAAATGTTAAAAAAAAAAAAAAAAAAAAAAGAGCTTTATTAAAAAAAGAAGCCCTGAGCTGTCTTCTCCCTCGCTAAAAACAAAAAAGGCGCTCTTCTTCTAAGGCTGTCTTCCTCCGTTGTGATGTTGCCCGCTGTCTAGCATCTCTTATACTGTATAACTGCATTAGCTGGTATTTTATGTTTACCTGAAGTTCAATTTCACAAGTAAAAAACTGTCACTTCTCTGATTATAATGGATATTGAATTATAAATTGGATATTTTATTTGTAGTCTTTGACCTGTCTCCTGACCAGTTTTTTTCCCAAAAAGTTTGTATTGTATTTTTGAATTCGGGACAAAATGATTTTCCTAATTATGCCTTGGCTCATATTGGTGCCTAAATATATTGTCAAAAGTTCAATGAAAATTCCGAAGCTAGAAACCTGATGAAAGGTGTGGTTGGATCCATTTCTCCACCGTCTACTACTTCTGAACCTCCACTTGACATAAGTAGACTGTGGAATAATTGGAGCCCTCAATGATACAGCGTCATAATCCAAATGGGCTATGAGGCAGCCTAACATTAAACATACTTTGCATTTCTCGTAGTCATTCATACTCTCATGTTATGTCAGGTGACTTCTGGTTCATGTTTCTTGTAACAAGATCCAGAATAGAGCACTTCATCTCCATCCTGATCAAGGGTTTGTAATCCCCGTGGACAATTCTAGAGACCCTCTACTGGCTTTTCCATTCACTGAGGAAATATTTAATCTGTGTGCAAGGAAATTAGGATCCAAGCCATACAGAGTAATTTGCCATGTACTCCATTCGGTGCATCAATATATTGCCCTTTTAGAGGTTTTTGTCTTTCTGCCAAAGGTTACTAAAGTCATTTGAGGCAAATTAGCCAAAAGTGTCCATATGTTGGATTAAACCTAAGCACACAGAGAAAACTGCCTGAAGCTATGTATTTTTATGCTTCCGGGCCTGGCAAGCATAACAAGAGACTGAACCTGTTAAACTGGAAATGCTAAGTAAAGCTCTCCCCCGCCTTCTGATAACCATATTGGTCAAGCCTGAAGAATTGTCTTTGTTCAGCTGCCCAAGTTCATGTGTGCAGGCTTACCTGCAAGATCATTTCAAGGGTCTTCAGATAAAATCTTAGAAACTTTTATTTTTAGCATACTGATATGTCCAAATTTTCATTATATACAATATGTAGGATATCCATATTTGCTAATCACATAGCCAGGCTTTGCTTTCTGCTTTGCAGTGCTACACCATTGTCTTGCTTTACTACTACTCCTCACAGTGCAAGTCAGCCAACTCAATAAAAAACAATGCTTTCCTTGTGTGGGTCTTCTCAGTACTTGTTAAAGCCCAACTCCAGCCCAAATGACATTGTTTTTACAATTTGGACAGAGTATGGTAGGGATAAAAACCCTGATCAAATTTTTGCTGCAATCTGTAACCCCATTAGATTGTCTCTCAGTCCCTGTAGGGCCAGGATATCATAGAATTTATCTCTGGTGGAGGCCATCAAAAACTCCTTTTTCAGTTGAGGCTCATTCACACCACATGTGTTGGCGTGCATTACTTAAAGTGGTTGTCAAATTGTGACAATCAATTTCACCTACAGGTAAGCCTATGATAAGGCTTACCTGTAGGTGCCCTGCATATCTCCCAAACCTGCACGGTTCAAGAGATATGCAGAGATGTGCCAACGTCATTTCGGCACATGCACAGTGAAGAAACGGCCTCCGTGCCATTTCTTCACTGAGATCGTGCCATGACTGGCGGCTCCTGCACGCATGCGCGGGAGTGACATCCAGGAAGAGGGTCAGAAGATGGACGCGGCCAGCACAGGGGACAGCGCCGGATGTCGCAGGCTTCGTTTGCTGTTAGGTGGCACATAATGGGCTACTATGCAATGCATAGTAGCCCATTATGCATCTACTTTACAGGGGAATATAGAGGAAGTAAACCCAATCTGGGTTTATTTCCTCTTTACCATAGGCCCAACATAATCACATTGCATTACAAATGTGTCACAGCTTGCTGCAGTGCACATTATATATATATATAAAAAAAAGCATGTCAATGTACATGCACTCAAGTGTACAACAGCAGTAAATGCAACCCAAGTGGTGTGGAACTAGCCTTAAGGCTAGGTTTGCATTTATGCAGTTGATGCGGTTTTACTGTGCATTTTGCATTTTAGAACACATGATTTTGATGTGTTTTTGTTTGCAGTTTTCATGAGTTTTTTCCCTCTTTAACAAACGGAATAGCTGGTTGTTAAGGAGCGGACCGCCACGTCCTTAACCACCAATGAGTTATCCCGCTGACAGCTGAATGTAAAAATAAGAATTACCGGCAATAAGAAAATCAGGAAAAAAATGGCATGGCATGGAGTCCCCGCCCAATCCATATCAGGCTATTTGGGTCTGATATGGCTTTTGAGGGGAACCCCACGCTAGAATGAGAAAAAAAAAATACATACCAGACCCCCCACTCACCAAAAGAGAGAAAAAAACAGGATGGTGGCTGACAACTTGGCAAATGTGGCCATGTGCCCAACATATCATGTTACTGTGGGCTCTAGGAGGACCTCTATAGGTGACTGCAGTTATTATTCTATGTTCAAAATATAAAGCTCACTACACACGTTAATATTTGAACAAGAAACCTTTGTACAGCCAACTTTAATTTAAAAAAAATATGTAATATGTGGGATTTAAACCATACAATCAATCACCAGGAACTGCATGACAAGGTACAATTTGCTAAAAAGTTAGCTTAAAGTGTAAACTCTCCTTGTCACAAAAAATTAAAAGGGTGAAAGTGACGCACCATACCCTCCCCACCCCCCTTGTCCTCGCTGCACCTACCTTCATGGATGAGGAGCTGTCATTGCCCATGCAGCCAGCCTCATGGTCTTCCTTCCTCTTCTTCCCTTCCCTTTTACACTGCATGCAGGACTTTTGGTGCGCTTTCAAAAAATGCATCAAAACCAATCTAATGGAAGTCTATGGCAAAGTGTGGGTAACCTGCATGACAACTGCTGGTATACTGTGCTGCACCCACACTGTGGGGAAACTTCGGTGGACTGGTGTGAAATGGGCCTTAGGGATGCCAGGATAGATAAGAGTGATTCTGATTGGTTAGCGCTGACACATGATCACTTTGAGCAGAATTGCTCTGATCTGTCCCGGAGTACCTGAGGAAATAAGGGTAAGAAGACCAAGGCTTTCAAATCCCAGAACTCCAACTTTGACTGCATGAGCAGTAAAAGCTCATCATCCACAAAAGTACAGAGCAGACTAGGAAGCGAGGGGGGTGGGGGGTGTTCACCTTTTTTTTTTTTTTTTTTTTTTTCTTTTTGAAAAGGTGTACTAAATTTTACCCTGTCATTATTTACATCTAGTGGCCACCCCGTAATCATTCCATTTTATATTAATGAAAAAT
The DNA here is from genome assembly GCA_018402905.1 of Glandirana rugosa. NCBI lineage: Eukaryota > Metazoa > Chordata > Amphibia > Anura > Ranidae > Glandirana > Glandirana rugosa. The sequence continues at coordinate 208,806 of BLSH010348234.1, forward strand.
ATTCAACCTGGAGACAAAATAGTCTAATAACATTTGTTTTTGCCCCCATTCGCACAGAAGAAATGTAAATTCAGTTTCACAGGATGAATAGCCCAGCAATTTATTTAATAAATGTAGGATACCACCAGAGGAACATGAAGAAAGATAAGGTACAGATTACAGTTCAGGAAAGCCTCTTTCCTATATAGGAGGTATACAGGAGTAATAAACAGTGTTCCATGTGGATGCGCATTGGGCCATTTCTAAGGGCCAAGTGATTATCCTAAAAGCATTATAGAGAATGTGCAGGTTGACTATTAAACAGAACATTCAACTGGGGACACTAGATGGCACTGTGAATATGTATATTGGAGCAAAAACCTCCTATAGCTCAATTGGCTCCAAAATAGAACTGTATCAACGCAGCTATACAAGCTGCTTTAACAGGATAGTGATTTCTTTAATATATAATGAAATACATCAATATACACCTAGAACCCAATTGCTATCTGCTCCATATGTTACTGAAGTAAGTAACAAAAAAAAGGTCAAGGAGGAGGAGCATGCCTATTTCTGGAGTGCCATTTATAAATGGCACTTTAGAAAACACCCTTGAGTGGCCAGCATGCCCAATCATGGCTGTGAACCATAGACACAGTGTACAGAGCCGATCCGAACAGCTCTGTACCATGCGATCACTGTGAGGATCAATCAGTGTAATGTTTACATTGAAGAGCCCACCCATTTTTCTAAGTGTAGCACCCTCCTAGTTTGGGTACTAGTGAGTGTATATAGTTTTTGACTTTCTCTGCTCAACAGGAGAGCAGATAGGTACATTTAGATGCTGTCTGCTTATCAGAGATTTGAGTAAGGTCTGCTTAGTGTGCTTTGGTGCTGATTCATGTGGTCTGGAAAGTTTTACACTGTCCAGTAGTATGGGTTCCTATTGGACAGTGGGAGGAAAACCCAGCCAGTGACAGCAGGTGTATGTGGATGCAGTTCTGACCAATTACCAGGAGAGGTGCCCCACTGTATTTTGGGTGACTGTATCCATATAAAAAGGGGCACATGGGCTCAAGGTGAAGTGTTCCTGCCCACCCAGACCTCAGGGGCGGAGGAGTGTGTTCAGCTCCTGGCTGCTAGGCCTGAGGCCTATCCAGGAGGCTGTTGGATGCTGGGGCTGGTGGAGTTGCTGAAGCTATAGCCTAGAGTTCGTCTGCAAGCTGACAGGGTGCCCATCCTTGGATCCTATCACAGTGGCAAAGTGTCACTTGGAAGTTGGAAGAGTTGCTGGCTGTCCTGGGACATGGTGTGAGTACAGACCCCAAAAAAGGATCCCTGAGACTGAGTTGCTAGAATCCCCCTCCTGTTCCTCATAGTCAGCTAACTGGGTGTGTAGAGCGAGAAAGGAGACACTGGTGAGTGTCTTGAATAAACAAAGTTCGTCTTATCTTCTGCTTAAAAATTGACTTGTGTCACTGGGATCAGTCTGCTATATGGTGCCATTGACAGCACTAGGGAGAAGTTGTCCTCACTTGGAGTTAGTTAATTTGGAGTATCCCATCCATTCCCTTTTCCTATCCAAGTTCTACAATAAAGCATCAAAATTCATCCCCTAGACTGGTCATTGGAGTAACGAGCAGGATTGTGTGTATGCACCTGACAGTGTGGAAAATCGTTGTGACTGGCTGCAGGATAATCAGAGGGAGGCCCGGGCCAATTAAATCAGCAGCTCCTTCGGGGGTACCGCTACATAAGTCCCAGGGCGCATCCTATTCATTAATTCCAGGGCACAAGAAGCAACAGATTCTAGGTAGAAAGAGGTTTAATTGAGGGAATCATTTTTTAACCCTTTCTCCTGCCCCTCCCCTGTACATTTTTGTGTTCCATCTTGTCTCTAGTGACGTGTATATTAACCCCTCACCTCCCGTATCCTGCACATCTGAACATTAACCACCTCATCTCCATGCTTTCACTGTATTTGACCTTGCCCCTCATCTCCTCCTCCCTCTGTGTATGACGTATGGTTCTGCTGTATATGATTAGGAGAGGAGGTGGGTATGAGTTCCTGGTGACCCGTGGACGTAAGATACTGGATAAGGGTAAGGAGGTCTCCCAAACGCATTGTGTTTCACAGTTCTACAGGAGGACCCTGGCACAGGATTAGACCTAGGGTTTCACCACAACTAGGGGGCTCTCTTATGTACAGAGGTCCATGAGAACTCCTATTTTCAATGCTCATTTACAGCACATTAAGAACATGTAAATGGTTGGCCAAAGTCTGACCATAGGTTTACTATAAAAATTCTAAATCTATCAACCGAGTAGGGGGCATCGGTATTTTGGGAATATTTTTGGCATGATCACGCTAAAATTCTTTGTCATTTTGAATCCATTCCTCCAAGTATAATGTCCGCCAGATATGTTGGATTAAGGAGGTGTCTCCTATATAATTCTCATACCAGGGGACTGGAAATTACAATTCCTGAGACTAAAGCTGGCCATATACGTTCTAGATTTTCCTTCAGAACATTCTTTCTTGCCATCATTGAGTCTCTTAATTCAGTTCAAGTCTTTAAAATTTCACCCAGACCAACTACTTGAATGGAATCCCAAACGTTTTAAACAATTTTCATTACAATATGTTTGGTTTTTCCCAAACAAAAACCACATTCACAGTCAGGACATGTTTAACCTGTCCCTTCAAATTTTCTCATCGCTATGCTCAAAATGGAACACCGATTTGACCCCACCCAGGGCCAGATTAACATAGGGGCTATTGGAGCTGCAGCTCCAGGCCCCTTCCTTAAGATAGGCCCAGGTGAGTCACCAATACTGCCCAGCCCTGCTCTGTATACAGTGTACACATGATTGATATGTAAATTGCGACAGCATATTTAATAAATAAATTAATAAAAAATTGTTAGCATTTTCATTTTATTTATTTCCATAAAAAGGCCCACCAAAATCCTCTGCACCAGGCCCATGACCCCACCAACCATTATATTTAGGCTTCATGCACACAGGACTTTATAAAAAAACCTCAGTAGCTTATCTGTGATTTTTTTCAGCTTTTACCAGCATTATTTTACTGCTGTTTTTTTGCGTTTTTAACCTCTACAGGTCCGCGCTATTGACAAAAGACGTCAACAGCGCGGACCTGAAAATCCGGGTGGACGTCCATGGACGTCCGCCCCTTTACACGCCCCCTGCGCGCTCTGGACTCGATGTCCGCTCCTGACCCGCGATCGCCGTACAGAGCAGTAGAACGGGGAACCGCCGATGTAAACACGGCGGTTCCCCGTTCTGTGACAGGGGACATAGCAGATCTACTGATCCCTGTCACTGGGATCAGTTAGATCTGTTATGTCCCGACCAGCCCCACCCCCCCACAGTTAGAACACACCCAGGGAACATTGTTAACCCCTTCACTGCCCCTACAGGTTAACCCCTTCACTGCCAATGACATTTATACAGTAATCAGTGGACATTTAAATTTCTGATCGCTGAATAAATGTCATTGGTCCCAAAAAAGTGTCAAAAATGACCGACATGTCCGCCCAGATATCAAAGTCCCGATAAAAATCGCAGATCGCCGCCACTACTAGTAAAAAAAATAATAATAATAAAAACGCCATAAATCAATTCCCATAGTTTGTAGACGCAATAACTTTTGCGCAAACCAATCAATAAACGCCGATTGCGATTTTTTTTACCAAAAATATGTAGAAGAATATAAATCGGCCAAACCCAATAAATAATTTTTTTTTTTTTTATTTTGGGATATTTATTAGAGCAAAAAGTAAGAAATATTGTTCTTTTTTCAAAATTGTCGCTCTTTGTTTTGTTTATAGCGCAAAAAATAAAAACCGCAGAGGTGATCAAATACCACCAAAAGAAAGCTCTATTTGTGGGGAAAAAAGGACATCAATTTTATTTGGGTACAACGTCGCACGACCGCGCAATTGTCATTCAAAATGCGACAGCGCTGAAACCTGAAAATTGGTCTGGGCAGGAGGGGGGTTTAAGTGCCCAGTAAGGAAGTGGTTAAAGGGCCAGCGTTTTTTTGTTTTTTTTTCCAATTGGTCTAAAAACGTCCAAAAATGTTGGGGGCTGACGTTTTTAAGCGTTTGAACGTTTCTATAGCTGAAAAACGTCCAAAAAAACCCTCAGCTCTTGGGTTTTTTTACAGCTCAAAAACGTCACTGCTAAAAACAGCTGATAACAGCCTATGTGTGCATGAACACATAGGATAACATGATGGAGGGTTTATTAACTGTAGAAAAAAACGGCTGCAGCTAAAAACCGCGCCTGTAAAACAGTCAAAAAACATCCTGTGTTCATGAGGCCTTAATCCCTCCCTGCCAAGCCCCAGCGTCTCTTTGACTCTGTCTTTTCTCTCTGGGTTGTGAAGGACTGCCCAGACATCTAACCACTGTGATTGGCTTAAAGTGGTCACATGATTGGGAGCCAGCCCCACCATTTGTCTATAACAGCTCGGTTGCTGTGTTGCAAGTGCGCAGTGAGCATGCTCTTGGCACACAAACCTCGGCCATCCATGGACGTATGTGGGTGTTAAAACCCACCCTTTTTGTCGCCGTACACCTTATTACATGGGTGGCAAGAAGTTCAAATTAAACATAGGGTTATTTTATATGATACTTTAGAATTATGCATGGATTTCATATTGTGATGCAAAGTGAAACAGTTTGTGAATAACTTTGTTGTATTATTTTATATTTAAATAATAACAAACGTTAAAGGAAATGGCACTAAAAATAATACATGATCAAAATTTACAACTTGATATTATGCCAAAAAATGAATGAATAAATGAAATCTTAATCTTCATTTATTCATTCATTTTTTGGCATAATATCAAATCTTGCTGCCTGGGATAATGGGCGAGCGGCTCCATAGCTGGGCAAGCGGCTCCATAGCCGGGCGAGCGGCTCCATAGCCGGATCAGCCATTATCACCGGACAGCCGACCGCCTGCTCTACTTCTCCTGACTGCCATTTATAAACTGTGATTTGCGTTAAGTGGTTAAAGCGTTTGTTGCCCCAACATTTCATATTCCTGATATGTGCCTGCTGTACCATGTGCTTGTATGAGAAAGTCTCCTGTTCTTTGTGTTGCTTCCTTTATGTGAAATCCCTGGTGTTAATGCCAGTCCCTCTGCTTTCCTATTAAAAACTGACCACACTAAGCAGGAGAACACCCTGTGGTCAGTTTTTAGCTATGCTGGGAACTCAGCCTATTCTCCAACGATCAGACTTGTCCTGACACACTCCTCCTGCACAGCCATTTCCTGGCAAGCTCAGTGTACTGCTGCTTCTCCCCCCTCAGCTCTTATGCAGATAAAACAGAGAGAATGTGATCACTTATTAAAAAAAGAGAGAAAAAGGTTTTCTTTTTTGTTTTTTTTATATCTATACACAAATGTTTTGCCTTTCATTTCTATTTCAAACTGAATGGGTCGTTTTACAATGTGATAATTTACAATCACTTTAAAGTGATACTAAAGGTACATGTTTTTTGTTTTTTTAAATAACAAGTCATACTTACCTCCTCTGGGCCAAGGGTTTTGCACAGTGGCCTCCATCATCCTCTTCTGGGGTCCCTCGTCGGCGCTCCTGGCTCCTCCTCTTTTGGAGTGCCTCCACTGAGAGCCGCTTTCCCTGGGGGCACCCGTGTGGGCACGCTCCCAAGTCCTGCTGCTGCGTCCATTGACAGACAGCAGGACTTGGCCCCGCCCCTGGCTCCTGTGTCACTGGATTTGATTGACAGCAATAGAGCCAATGACTCCTGCTGCTATCAATCTATCCAATGAGGACCTGAGACAGCGGCTGGAGCTGCTGGGCTCACCCTTGACGCTGGAACAATCAGGTTCAGGTAAGAAAAAGGGGGGCTCTGGGGGGCAGCTGCACAACAAAAGGATTTTCACCTTAATGCATAGAATGCATTAAGGTGAAAAACCAGGAGACTTTACAACTCCTTTAAAGTGGTAATAAACCCTGCTATCATTTTCAGCCAAGGAAGCTGCCATCTTCGCCTCTGTTTAATCTACAACTGCCATGATGCTGCACATGTGATCAGCTATAACACCAGCCATTGCATGACTTGACAGTTTGGTTTAGAGCACAACCAATGCGAGTGTTACATTTCCGGCACGTGCCTGGTTTTTAAACTATTAAATGGATGGCTTCACTACCGCTTTAAGTTGCAGTAATAGCAAGCAAAAGAAAACTGGTGTAGCATTTTTAATTTATGTACATGATACAAAATTGTGTGTGCTTCAACATGCCAACATTTCTACATGCAACCAGTGGGCGCCGCCCCCCCCCCCCCCGTCCCCCCCCAAATTTAAAAAAAAATAAAAATAAAAAAAGTCCCCCTTTAAAAAAAGAGAAAAAAAAGTTTAAGTTGACATAGTGCACTGTGTTCAGCGCCGGACAACGTGACGTTGTTGCAATCACATGATTTCAGGCGTCACGCTCCAATGGCAGGGTTTATTCTTGTCTTGTGGCCCTTTGCTCTGCGCCTCAAGCCGGCTATTTGCTCCTAGTGGTGTCAATCAACACCGCTGTCCACTAGACGGCGGTGATTGATCTCGGAGGAGCCTCGGCGTCACTTGCAGAGAGAAGCCGGACTCCAGGCTCCAGCCTGCTCACCGCAAGCGCAGCTCTACACACTCCTGCCTGCCTATTAGATGGGTTAAGTGCGGGACTTGTCCTGACTTCAGGGGGGATGGGGGTCTCTGCAATGTACCCCACCTGTGTTACTGTCTACAAAGTACCCATACCTGTGATATTGGCTGCAAAGTACCCTCACCTGTGATATTGGCTGCAATTTACCCCACCTGTGATATTGGCTGCAATTTACCACAACCTGTGATATTGGCTGCAATTTACCCCACCTGTGATATTGGCTGCAATTTACCCCACCTGATCTACTGGCTGCAATTTACCCCACCTGTGTTATTGGCTGCAATTTACCCCACCTGTGTTATTGGCTGCAATTTACCCCACCTGTGATATTGGCTGCAATTTACCCCACCTGTGATATTGGCTGCAATTTACCCCACCTGTGTTATTGGCTGCAATTTACCCCCACCTGTGATATTGGCTGCAATTTACCACCATCTGTGTTATTGGCTGCAATTTACCCCCACCTGTGATATTCGCTGCAATTTACCCCCACCTGTGATATTGGCTGCAATTTACCACCACCTGTGATACTGGCTGCAATTTACCCCCACCTGTGATATTGGCTGCAATTTACCCCACCTGTGATATTGGCTGCAATTTACCCCACCTGTGATATTGGCTGCAATTTACCCTGATGTGGAAGAGTGAGGCCTAGAATTTTTACCTTCAATAATTATCAGCATTAATAAATGGGCATACAATATGGCTTAAAAATGTCAGAAAACTGCCTGGACATTCTGTGAACATCTGACATCATCAAACAGCTCTGGTATTTTATCTAGAGTTGGTATCTGCAAAGCTCTGCTTGTATTGCCCACTATACTACCTGCTGTATAACTGTGAAAAGGTCAGTCCCTTGCCTGGAGGGAATCACTTGGGGGTGGGGGGAATGGCCTCTGAGGGTGGTAATGTTACCAAACGTGTTTTACTTACAGGGAGTTGGGCAGAGAGGGGGTATAAAAGTAAATCTAGTTTCTTTGTTCTGTCTGTTTGATGCTTCGTGCAACATGGAGACGTAAGGCTGTATTTTTTGTCACCATAATTCTTTGTTCCTTCTCTTTTCTTTTTCTGTAAATTCCTTCCTTAGTAACATTCTGTTTTTTACATTGCAATACCATTTTCTTTCTTGTATTACTCACTTTGTATTTTATTTATAACTTTGATGCTTTTAAGGTTGTAACCTCTACCCCATATTCGGTTATATGTGATTAGTGACTAGCTTCTTTTCTGTAAAAATAAATTAGATCTTTATTTTTTTTTAGCGAAGATGTCATTGATTGTTGATTTTATTTGTAGTAACCGCAACAGCATTGGTTGATTTTTATATATAGACAAAAGGTTGTAATCCCTTATTTTATTTATCATTAAGTGTATAAGTGTGTTAGGTAAATCTCGCTTTAACAACCCCCACCTGTGATATTGGCTGCAATTTACCCCCACCTGTGGTATTGGCTGCAATTTACCCCACCTGTGATATTGGCTGCAATTTACCCCACCTGTGATACTGGCCGCAATTTACCCCCACCTGTGATATTGGCTGCAATTTACCCCACCTGTGATACTGGCCGCAATTTACCCCACCTGTGATACTGGCCGCAATTTACCCCCACCTGTGATATTGGCCGCAATTTATCCCACCTGTGATACTGGCTGCAATTTATCCCCCACCTGTGATATTGGCTGCAATTTACCCCACCTGTGATACTGGCTGCAATTTACCCCACCTGTGATACTGGCTGCAATTTACCCCACCTGTGATACTGGCTGCAATTTACCCCACCTGTGATATTGGCTGCAATTTACCCCACCTGTGATACTGGCTGCAATTTACCCCACCTGTGATATTGGCTGCAATTTACCCCCCTATAATACTGGCTGGACACCTTTATACACACATTTTTCAGGCATTATCAGACTTGAAAGTTTCTGTTTCAGCCAATGGAAAGCTAGTTACCTAAAAAATAAGATTGTGTGAAAAACACGCTTTCACCTATTTTTGTGGGACTTCCATTGAAATCTTTTGGGTCCAAGTGAGACTGCACCTTTGAATATAATGGAAGTTGCGATGTTGACGATTGAGGCATAATGTCCTTTTTAGGGCTCAGAACCCTGACAGCTTATCTAAACAATGTGGACGTTGGTGCAAATAACGTATGACAGACAGTACTCGATTATTGTCAGAAGTCTCTAGAGATCCTAACACAACATCCACCCTGAGGAAAAACAAAACTTATTTGAATTGTATTGAAAATGTATTCTCAAAATCCTTCTATTTGATTGTCCTGCACATTGGCATGTAAAACATGCAGAGAAAGCAGCCAGTCCTAAGGAGGAAATATGAAAAGCTTGTTTCTCCAGTTTGAAAACGATAAATGCATTTCATTGTTTGAATAAAGTTATTTTTAAAAGTATCACGTGAGAGGAGCGGCTCTGTGGCCTGCCATGCAGTCTGTGTCAATAGATGGATGGGAAAGAGATTGCATGACGAGAACTGGGAAGGTACCTGGGCTTGGCCCATGCCACATAGTGGAGGAAGTATAGCAGAGGAATGCTCCATGGGGGACCAAGAGAATAGAGATTTTCAAAGAAGATTTGGAGAAAGAAACAAAGAAAGTGAAGGGTCCTGGTGCTATAAGGTACTGTGCTTTTGAGTAACCGGAAAGACAACATCTAAAGCTGGGTATACCCTTTCCAATCTGCTTTAGCTTTACTAAAACGATGTAAAAGGTGGACACACCTAAACAATCCATTCAATTAGAATCAAATCAGGCAGGCCCTTATACTATAGTAGTAGTTGATAATAGATCTAGAGAAGATTGTACAATTAGGTTCAAGATAATCCAGTGCCCAGGGCAAAGATGACAAATCCCCCCCCCCTTCATTGTGTGCAAGCTTATAAGGAGTAGGGGGAGAGAGAGCACAGCCCACACCTCCTCCTAGCTCTCTCCTTTCTGCTATCAGCATTGGGCTTACAGAAGTAGTGATGCTGCTGTCACTACTGCTGTCAGTCTTAGAGTAGAAGGAACTTGCAGCGCCCCCATTCCTACAATACACTCTGCGCCCGGGGCAGCCGTCCCTTCTGCCCATCCCTTGAGCCTGTATATTCAGCCATATGAATGCATTTATTTTAAAGTGTTATTAACCACTTCTGGACTGCCCACCACACATATACTGTGGCAGGGCTGCCCGGCTGCGTGAAACAATGTACCTGTACGTTGTCCGAGCGACCTGGTTTGGGCTCTATTTGTGGGGAAAAAAAGGGCATCAATTTTATTTGGGTACAATGTCGCACGCCTGTGCAATTGTCAGTTAAAGTAATGCAGTGCTGTATCGCAAAAAATGGCCTGATCATGAAGGGGTAAAACCTTCTGGGGCTGAAGTGGTTAAAGGAAGAATGTTATTTTATTAAAAATAGTAAACATGATATACTTACCTGCTCTGTGCAGTAGTTTTGCTTGTCTTTCCTGCCAAGTACCCCCCAGAGTAAACAACTTGCTGTGGGGGCACCCAAGCAGGCTCGCTCCCCAGGCGTGGCCCTGCCCCCTTCTTTTCTCATTGGTTCACTGGCTGTAATTGACAACAGCGGGAGCCAGTAGAGTTCCCAGAGAGCCTTGGCTCACATGCCCATCGGTGGATCGAGATGGACTCAAGTAAGTATTGGAGGGGGAGCTGCACACATAAACCTTAAGCCTTTACAACCACTTAAATTCAATTTTGACCAGTGTAAAAAATGTCTTTTTACTGTAAATATAAAGTATACATTTTATTCTATAATTTGGCCTGCTATAAAAAGACTTTAAAATTACACTGTGGCTAAAACTTGAGTGCCAGTGCCCCCAGCCAAGTTCTTCATTGGCACTCAAATTTGTTTTTACAGTATTTAATAGAAAACATTTTATTGAAAACACAAATAGAAAAATAGAAAACCAGGTTGGCTGTACCCTAGCTAAGTGTTGTACTATGTGCATTATTAGGCCTCATACACACAGGCGTTTTGGCCGCCGGCGTTTGTAGGCGTTTTTTTGCAGCTCTCCATGTTCTTCAATGGCCCTCTAAAAACGCCGGCGTTTGTGGGCAGTAGAGGGCGTCGGCGTTAGTGAGCTGTAGCTAGAACGCGGGATCAGTGCGTTCTGAAGCTGCAGCGTCATGGCGTTTTTGACGCCGAGCCGGCAAAACGCTCAGTAACATTGCTTAACGTTGTATACACAGCGTTAAGCCTCGTCAGGCGTTCTATTCATAATCAATGGTCCCTTATGGGAGCCCATTGATTTGAATAGAGGCCGCACCAGAAGTCGGATCACGGTGATCCGACTTGTGGCGCGACTTGTGCTAGGTGTGTTAAAGGGGAACACCCGCAAAAAATTTGCGTGGGGTTCCCCCCCCCCCCCCAAGAGCATACCAGGCTCTTCGATCTGGCATGGATTTTAAGAGGAGCACCCACGCCGAAAAAAATGGCGTGGGGTCCCCCCCAAAATCCATACCAGACCCTTATCCGAGCACGCAGCCCGGCAGGCCAGGAAAGGGGGTGGGGACGAGCAAGGGGTACATCATACCCCTACTCATTTACCTGGGGGAAAAAAAGTGTACAAAAAAAAAACACTACACAGCTTTTTAAAATATTTTCTTAAATCCGCTCCGGCATCTTCTCCCCTCTCTTCTTTCTTCGGCTCTTTTGCGGGGTCTTCTGTCTTCTAAAGGGGTCTTCTGTGGGTTTTCTGCGGGGTCTTCAGCTCTTTTGCTGCTGTCTCCCCGGCTAGCTTCTCCCGCCGCTGCTGCTTCTTCTTCTTCTCCTCCTTCTTCTTCCCCTTCTTCTGGAGATGTTGACTCCTCGTTCTCTTCCACTCGAATGCCGGGTCCGTGCTGCGCGGGTACCTGTCAGACTGATAACACAGAAATGGTGCAGGACAGAGCTATGAGACACAGGGCTTTAAAGAGAGATAAGAAAACCCTGCAGATAGATGTGCCCAGCTCAAATTTCATAAATCTGGTTTACATTCACTTCAAAGCAGAACTTCACTCTAAAAGTTCTGTTTATTCCCTCTTCTCTCTTTTGGGGGGGGGGGGGAGTTGGTACATAGTTTTGGTAGGTACCCGCTCTCACTTCCAATCAGATCGACTAGTAGATCCCACTAGAATTTGGCCCCCCTCTGCCCGCAACCTCTAGGGATGTGCCACATCCCACACAAGGAGGCTGCAGGACCATTTACACAGCACAGGAATCCCACTGTAAACATGCTGGCACTGGGCAGCCACACACTGGTGAAGAACTGATCCAGGTAAGTACGGTGCTGGATCTTTGGACAGGTACATTTTTTTAAAATTAAAAGTCAGCAGCTACAGTCTTTATAGCTGCTTACTTTTATTTTTTTTTCAAACCAGCTGGAGATCCTATTTAAGTACTGCAAGGCATTGCCTGGCAGGATTATGGATGTACATATGTGATACTTAGCTTTCTCACCTACACATAGAGAGGGACTCCAGAGTTTTTCTGAATGTGAAAGTGGTTTTAAAGGCTGAAGGTTTAAATACGTGTATTCTCTGCAGTAAGGTAAAAAAACCTTCTGTGTGCAGTCCCCCCCAACCCCCCCAATACATACCTGAGCCCAGTCTTGATCCAGCGATGTGCATGAGAGCAGTGGCTCTTTCAGGTCTCTCCCCCCTCATTGGCTCAGACATAGCAGCAGTAGCTATTGGCTCCTGCTGCTATCAATCTCATTGGACACACAGAGCAGGGCTCAGGAGGGAGCATGCACGAGAGGCTTACTATAGAAGCACTCAGCAAGGAGAAGAATAATGGCGGGGGACCCAAGAAGAGGGGCTGCTCTGTGCAGAACCATTGCACAAAGCAGGTAGGTAAAACATGTTTGTTTTTTTAATAATTATTTCCACTAGTATCACTTTAAGTTCTGCTCTGGAGCCTGGAGGCTTTGTAGGAGCTTGGGTGGGATAAAGCCTCCACTCCCAGGTCCACATCTTACCTGATAGCCAGACCTCATTATTAGTGAACATGCCTATATATGTACAGTATCTCACAAAAGTGAGTACACCCTTCACATTTTTGTAAATATTTTATTATATCTTTCATGTGACAACACTGAAGAAATGATACTTTGCTACAATGTAAAGTAGTGAGTGTACAGCTTGTATAACAGTGTAAATTTGCTGTCCCCTCAAAATAACTCAACACACAGCCATTAATGTCTAAAGTGCTGGCAACAAAAGTGAGTACACCCTTACGTGAAAATGTCCAAATTGGGCCCAATTAGCCATTTTGCCTCCCCAGTATCATGTAACTTGTTAGTGTTACAAGGTCTCAGGTGTGAATGGGGATCAGGTGTGTTAAATTTGGTGCTATCGCTCTCATTCTCTCATACTGGTCACTGGAAGTTCAACATGGCACCTCATGGCAAAGAACTCTGAGGATCTGAAAAAAAAGAATTGTTGCTCTACATAAAGATGGCCTAGGCTATAGGAAGACTGCCAAGACCCTGAAACTGAGCTGCAGCACGGTGGCCAAGACCATGCAGCGGTTTAACAGGGCAGGTTCCACTCAGAACAGGCCTCTCCATGGTTGACCAAAGAAGTTGAGTGCATGTGCTCAGCGTCATATCCAGAGGTTGTCTTTGGGAAATAGACGTATGAGTGCTGCCAGCATTGCTGCAGAGGTTGAAGGGGCGGGGGGTCAGCCTGTCAGTGCTCAGACCATACGCCGCACACTGCATCAAATTGGTCTGCATGGCTGTCATCCCAGAATGAAGCCTCTTCTAAAGATGATGCACAAGAAAGCCTGCAAACAGTTTGCTGAAGACAAGCAGGCTAAGGACATGGATTACTGGAACCATGTCCTGTGGTCTCATGAGACCAAGATAAACTTATTTGGTTCAGATGATGTCAAGCCTGTGTGGCGGCAACCAGGTGAGGAGTACAAAGACAAGTGTGTCTTGCCTACAGTCAAGCATGGAGGTGGGAGTGTCATGGTTTGGGGCTGCATGAGTGCTGCCGGCACTGGGGAGCTACAGTTGTACTGTGCCATACTGAAGCAGAGCATGATCCCCTCCCTTCAGAGACTGGGCCGCAGGGCAGTATTCCAACATAACGACCCCAAACACTTCCAAGACGACCACTGCCTTGCTAAAGAAGCTGAGGGTAAAGGTGATGGACTGGCCAAGCATGTCCCTAGACCTAAACCCTATTGAGCATCTGTGGGGCATCCTCAAATGGAAGGTGAAGGAGTGCAAGGTCTCTAACATCCACCAGCTCTGTGATGTCATCATGGAGGAGTAGAAGAGGAACTCTATGCTCAAGAGGGTTAAGGCAGTGCTGGAAAATAATGGTGGACACACAAAATATTGGCACTTTTGGCCCAATTTAGACATTTTCTCTTAGGGGTGTACTCACTTTTGTTGCCAGCGGTTTAGACATTAATGGCTGTGTGTTGAGTTATTTTGAGGGGACAGCAAATTTACACTGTTATACAAGCTGTACACTCACTACTTTACATTGTAGCAAAGTGTCATTTCTTCAGTGTTGTCATGAAAAGATATAATAAAATATTTACAAAAATGTTAGGGGTGTACTCACTTTTGTGAGATACTGTACATGTATGTGTATATACAGTATATGAGCTGTGTGATCCTCAGGTCTCTCTCTCGCTTTCACTGCTGAGGCCTGCTGCTGGAGGAAATAGCTGAGTGATGACAGAACACTAAATATGTACAAGTGCTGCCTGTTTGTTTGGGGGAACTAATTAGGGGGCACCAGGTTAGGCAGGAACTATCCTAAGTTTAGTTGTTAGTTTGGACAAGCAGATATTTTATTTGTTTATGTTATGAATTGGCTGTACACTGAAACTGTTTTTTTATTTGCCTTGCGGAATAACAGTGCAGGACAAACCTGCCTGGACTGTTTCTGGGTGTCCCTGTCTCATGCATGGTTTACTTCTGCCAATACCAGCTGAGCCGGTCCCACTTACAACACACATAATAATACCATGTCGCTGATAAGTATCATTTGGAGCATTAGGGCATTGTAAATCCATGCAGCCAGGGCTGTTCGCGTGCCTGTAGTATTACACCGGTACACGCCTCTCTATACCAGCCCAGCGTCTGTAATTACTGGCTGCTCTAGTAGGTCATGAATCTCTTATACTGTTGGAAGGCAAAGACAGATCAACCCTGATTCAGCCAATGCACCCTGCTTTTTTTTATTTTTTGATTTATAGAGTGACACCTTGTGGAGAAAAATAAAACTATAGAAGTCTTTAATGCTATGAATTATCAGTAAGTGGTGACCTCTTGTGGTAGAAAAAGGTCCACAATGCTAAAAGTTCAGTAAGTAGTAAATGAAGGAGAATTTTTAAACTTTGATCAGCATACTGACTGATGCACTTTAAAGAGATGCCACTAGCATGTTGAAATTGTCATTTACTAAGTAGCTGTGTTCCAGGTCTATGATCCTAATCCTTGGTTTACTTTTTATTGAGTCGGCGAGTGACTGATCCCTGAAACGTTATACAGTGTGTGTGTATATATATATTATGTATATACAGTATATAGCAGTAATGGGAATATAGAACATTATAATGCAATCTTCATTGTAGCTGCTCTCCCTTCCAATGTGTACATTGTTCATATGAACTGCAGGACAGACGTGACTGGATATTTCTTTTACGGTCTTTGTATTTTTGTTTTATGCTGGGAAAAAATGTCCTTCAGGGGACAGAGTTTACAACATTAGAAATGGCACTTTTCTGGCCCAGTAAGACATACAGTGGGTATAGAAAAGAATCAACCCCTTTAAAATAATCACATTTTGTTACTTTGCAGCCTGAAATGAAGATAGACACAGTCTTTCTTTTATACAGCTGTATTTACTAGTGCAACTTATAACATCCAAGTGAAAGATATAATAGCTGAAAAAATAAAAACAATTCTAAAACAGAATCACTGAGTTGGAAAAAGGATCACCCCCTTATGTCAGTATTTTGTTGAACCACTGTTTGCTTTAATTCCAGCTTTTAGTCTGTTGGGATGTCTCTTCTAACTTTGCACATCTACACTTTGCAATGTTTGCCCACTCTTCTTTGTATAACTGCTCAAGTTCAGTTAAATTTGATGGTGACCATTTGTGGTCTGCAGTATTCAAGTCATTCCACACATTTCCAATTGGGTTTAAAGCGGAGTTCCACCCACAAACTAATTTCAAATGCTAAAATCATTAGCAACAACATTTGGGCAATTTTTTTTTTTAACTAACTGTTAGGGCCTTGTTGCTATGGGGTCCCAGCTATTCTGCCACTTCCTGGTTCACGGTGATTGTCGTCATTTCCTGCCTCCTGTGCTCCTGGGAGATGTGAGCCATCATTTCCCAGGAGTCAGTGGGGCACTGAGATAAACTATCAGCGCTACTCCCGGCGATTAAATGCGAATGCACGAGATCGGGAGGCGCATGCTGGTTACCCAGCATGCCCCTTATCCAGCAATGGGCAGAGTGATGGGCCGAGTGGGTTTCACATGCCCACAATAAAAAGGGATGCGCCGAGGAACAAGGAAAGCAGGCAAGTAAAAGGAAAAAAAAAAGATATATCGGAACGGGATAGAGAGTAATGAATTCGTTTATTTATATAACCTATGCAGGCAGAGGGGATGACAGGGAAAAAAAAATTGGGGGCAGAACCCCGCTTTAAGTCTGGGTTCTGACTAGGCCATGCAAGGGCATTCATTTTTTTTCTCCTTTAACCGCTGTGTGTTCATTGTTGCTGTGTGCTTTGGGTCATTGTCATGTTGGAAGGCAAACCTTCTTCCCATTGACAACTTTCTGGCAGGGGGCAGCAGATTTTCCTCAAGACTTTTATGGTATTTTGCCCCATCCTTTTCCTTCTATCCTGACAAGTGCTCCAGTCCCTGCTGCAGAGAAACGCCCCATAGGATATTACCACCTCCATGCTTTACTGTAGGAATGGTGTTATTTGGATGGTGAGCTGTATTCCATTTCTAGTTTTCTGAAAGGTGTATGTGCCTTAAGCAGTGCGTGTCCTCTGGTATGAGGTGCAATAGCCTATGTGCGAGCTGCTGTTGTGGCCCAAATGTTTATGGGGAATAACGTGATTTATGTGAACAATATGTGCTTTGTGTTCAAACAGCGCTTGCAATTCGTGATCTATTGAAATTTCCCCTATTTCATCCTCCTATTTCTATTGCATTCATTCATAAAGTACTGCATACATTAAAAACGATTGCTGCTGCTGTAGCCCAGTTGCTACAACAGATCTTATTGTGTCTGGGTGAATAAATAAACTTGCAGTGAACCCTCAGTTCCAATGTGTATACACAATTTCACATTAATGCAATATATAAGTACTTTAGAAGATATAAATATAAAAATATAGAATAAAATAAATGATATATATATATAAAGTCCAAGTAAAAGTGCTGTGCTCTGTGCCAACCGATTTTTTATGTGCAATCCAAGGTACAAAGTGAATGAGTGCTGATTCAGTTCCAGTCTATCTCTGCTTTATCTCCTTATGCGTGGAACAATTCTTTATACATTAAAGTGCTCGTGCTGTATTTCGGTGCTGAGTGATGATAAAAATAGCTCAGGGTGTTGTGCCCTGCTTACCAGAAATCCTTTGACTCTCCCACCGTACGGTGTGGAGAAGTCAGAACGCGCTTTAGGTCTACAATCCGACCTATGGATGTGGTTGTCCTCTCCTTTGTCACGCTCTCTTCCGCGGTCAGAATTCCATGTATGGATAGAAAGAGGAATAACTCATCGCGTATCACTTTTTAAAAGGTTTATTGGCCAGAACTATTCACAGTGCAAACATCAAAAGGACATACATTTGCAATATACTGTGACTGCTCTAAGAGGTAATGCTCGCGCTCAGTGTTGAAAACACTTCCTGCTCGCAGACCTACTGGGCGTGGCCTCTGTCACCGTGTGGTCAACTGACGCGTTTCGTCACTTCCTGTGACGTCATCGGAGGTGTCTGCACGGTGTGTACGTCGGCCTTTCATGTGTGAATCAATTGTAGACACCTGTGTTTGTTAATGGGAGGTTACTGTTCCCATGTGATTGAGCGGCCGATCATGTGACTTTCTTATGTTAAAAACGTATTCTTTATTAGAACGTTTAAAAATTGTTGTAATCATGTGTGTGTAATAAAAAACCATATAATAAAAACATTAGTTGCTCCGGGGGTGTTCAAAGTGTATATCTATGTTACTGCTCCTGCTTAAGCATGTGAGTCCTCTTATGCTAGAGGTAGCAGTATTGTGGACAAGGCGTATTATAAGGTGCTTTTGTGCTGATGCAGAGGATTTTTGTAAACGGATGTATTAGGACAAGGTATGTATATAAGTTTGTAAATGAATGCACGTGGGTACATTGTAAGTTACTAAAAAATATATATAAATATTGATAGATGTGTGAAAAATAGATAAAAATAAAATTAAAATACTGAAAAAAATAATATGAAAAATAAAAATAAAAATAGGAATAAATTTAAAGTGGAAATAAAAATATAAAAATAAAATTGCAAATTGAAATAAAAATAAATATGAAAAATAAAAATAAAATAAAAAAATTTTTAAAATTAGAATATAAATAAAAATAAAATAAAAATATATAAATAAAAATAAAAATAAAGATAAAAATAGAAATAGAAAAAATAATAAATAAAATTAAAATGAAAATGAAAATAAAAATAAAAATAAAATAAAAATAATGAATAAAAATAAAAATAAATATAAATAAATATAAAAATAAAAATAAAATAAATAAAAAATATAGAATGAAAAAAATGAAAACAATGAAAAAAAAATGAAAATGAAAAAAATATATAAACATAAATAAATTGAAATGGAAAAAATTGGGAAAAAAATTGAAAAAATTGAAAAATTAAATAAAATTCTGGATAAAAAACTGGGGTGTATCCTCCCTTTACCATACACGTTTACATTAAAAATTAGTAATAAAACAGTTTAAGTCTATTTCCACATTCATACCCTGAGGTTGAAGGCTCTCTAGTACATAGATCCATTTTGTCTCATTTTGTGATATTGCCTGTTTTTTATTCCCTCCTCTCCAATGTGGTTCTATTTTGTCTATGCCGCAAAAACTTAGCAGGCTAGGATCTCTGCTGTGGTAAATTCTAAAATGGTTTGAGAGGCTGTGAGTTCTTATTCCCTTTTTTATATTATACACATGTTCCCTCAGCCTTATGGATAGTTTCCTTGTTGTGCGTCCTACATATTGCATACCACAAGGGCAAGCTAGTAGGTAGGTCACGTGGTCGCTGTGGCATGTGATCAGTTTTTTTATCTCATATGTTTTGCCTGTGGTGTTGGATTTAAACTCAGTTTGTTTTCTGTCCCTCTTTTTTACTGTGGTGCATATTACACATTTCACACAGGAGAAAAAACCTTTTAGGTCCTTGAACATAAATTGTTTTTTGGGAGGTTCTGGGATGTTGTGTACCAGCTTATCTCTTAGATTTCTTGTTTTTCTGTAGATGAAGTTCGGTCTTTTTGGGAGAACATGTTGCAGTTTATTGTCCTTCAATAATAAGTGCCAGTGTTTTTTGATTATTTTTTCTATTTCTTTGTATTGTCTGTTAAACTGTGTTATAAAAGGAGATGTATTCCATTTCTGACAGAAATATTGTTTGGTGTTGAGGCCAAATAGTACAATTTTAGTTTCATCTGACCATAACACATTTTTCCATGTGACCTCAGAATCTTCAAGGATTAATTTTGGCAAAGCTCAGTCGTGACTGCATGCGTCCTTTCTTGAGGAGTCACTTTTTTCTTGCAACTCTCCCGTACAAACCACATTTGTGGAGAATTTGTGATATTGTTGTCACATGCACACAATGACCATTCTTTGTCATAAATTCCTGCAACAGCTTCAGAGTTGCTGTAGGCCTCTTGGTAGCCTCTCTGACCAGTTTCCTCCTGGCTCTTTCATCCGGTTTGGAGAGATTTCCTGATCCAGGGAGGGTCTGTGTTGTACCAAATACCTTCCACTTCTTAATAGTAGATGTCACTGTGGCATTGATAAAGCCTTTCAATTTTTTTCGTATCCATCTCCTGACTTGTGCCTGTGCGCAACTTTATCCCGGAGATCTTTTGATGGTGCCTTGCCACCCATACTTGATAGTTTGTTTGCTTTAGGCCCCTTTCACATGGGGCGGAATCCGTTTTGACGGACTCCTCCAGCTCCAACAGGCGGATAACATGTCTGTCTCTGCTCACTGTGCGGAGACGGACCTGTCAGAGCCCCGCTGTCCTCTATGGGAGATCGGATGAAAATGGACCGCCTGTCCGTTTTCATCCGATCCCATCCAATCCCATCCGCTGGATGGATGGCAAACGTATCACCATCCGTCTGTTTTGAGTGGGTCTTGTTGGTTCGGATGGCAGGCAGGTGTCAGCGGACACATCTCCGCTGACATTCACCTTCCCATAGCAGTCAATGGGTGGCCCGATCGCATCCGCCTGAAAAACGGACAGGCGGACCAATTGTATGAAAGGGGCCTAAGTTGCACTACCAGGGACTGCTCTTTTCATGCTGAGCTAATCAAAATGACCACAGCTGATGACAGATGAAATTCAAATGGCTTTGTGTGCCACTGAGAAGGTGATTAGCTATAACTGATTGAGTTTACAAGTCATTTTTAGGAGGGGGTGATCCTTTTTCCAACTCATCGATTCTGTTTTTTTAAATTTTTTTGTTGAGGTTACAGTATCTCACAAAAGTGAGTACACCCCTGACATTTTTGTAAATATTTTATTCTATCTTTTCATGTGACCACACTGAAGAAATAACACTTTGCTACAATGTAAAGTAGTGAGTGTACAGCTTGTATAACAGTGTAAATTTGCTGTCCCCTCAAAATAACTCAACACACAGCCATTTAATGTCTAAACCACTGGCAACAAAAGTGAGTACACCCCTAAGTGAAAATGACCAAATTGGGCCCAAAATGTAAACATTTTGCGTGGCCATCATTATTTTCCAGCACTGCCTTAACCCTCTTGGGCATGGAGTTCACCAGAGCTTCACAGGTTGCCACTGGAGTCCTCTTCCACTCCTCCATGACGACATCACAGAGCTGGTGGATGTTAGAGACCTTGCTCTCCTCCACCTTCCATTTGAGGATGCCTCACAGATGCTCAATAGGGTTTAGGTCTGGAGACATGCTTGGCATGCTTGGCCAGTCCATTACCTTGACCCTCAGCTTCTTGAGCAAATCAGTGGTCGTCCTTGGAGGTGTGTTTGGGGTCGTTATCGCGTTGGAATACTGCCTTGTGGCCCAGTCTCCGTAGGGAGGGGATCATGCTCTGCTTCAGTATGTCACAGTGCATGTTGGCATTCATGGTTCCCTCAATGAACTGTAGCTCCTCAGTGTCGGCAGCACTCATGCAGACCCAGACCATGACACTCCCAGCACCATGCTTGACTGTAGGCAAGACACACTTGTCTTTGTACTCCTCCCCTTGTTGCCACCACACACGCTTGACACCATCTGAACCAAATAAGTTTATCTTGGTCTCATCAGACCACAGGACATGGTTCCAGTAATCCGTGACCTTAATCTGCTTGTCTTCTGCAAATAGTTTGTGGGCTTTCTTGTGCACTATCTTTAGAAGAGGCTTCCTTATGGGACAACAGCCATGCAGACCAATTTGATGCAGTGTGCGGCATATGGTCTGAGCACTGACAGGCTAACCTCCACCCCTTCAACCTCTGCAGCAATGCTGGCAGCACTCATATGTCTATTTCCCAAAGACAACCTCTGGATATGACGCTGAGCACATGCACTGAACTTCTTTGGTCGACCATGGCGAGGCCTGTTCTGAGTGGAAGCTGTCCTGTTAAACCGCTGTATGGTCTTAGCCACTGTGCTGCAGCTCAGTTTCAGGGTCTTGGCAATCTTCTTATAGCCTAGGCTATCTTTATGTAGAGCAACAATTCTTTTTTTCAGATCCTCAGAGAGCTCTTTGCCATGAGGTGCCATGTTGAGCTTGCAGTGACCAGTATGAGCTCCCCATTCACACCTGATACCTTGAGTCCCATGACACCAGGGAGGGAAAATGGCTAATTGGTCCCAATTTGGACATTTTCACTTAGGGGTCTACTCACTTTTGTTACCAGCAGTTTAGACATTAATGGCTGTGTGTTGAGTTATTTTGAGGGGACAGCAAATTTACACTGTTATACAAGCTGTACACTCACTACTTTACATTGTAGCAAAGTGTCGTTTCTTCAGTGTTGTCACATGAAAAGATATAAAATATTTACAAAAATGTCAGGGGTATACTCACTTTTGTGAGATACTGTATATATACAGTGGGCGGTCAGGAAGAGGTTAAAAAGCGGAACAAACGTATGAAAAATGTGTCCCTTTAAGAGACACCAGAACACGGTGCAGGAAACCCACCTGCACATGTGACTTGCAGCAGTGTCCGTGTCCTTAATGACGCCCCAAACGCAGGTCAAAAACGCAGTGCGTTTGCCTGCACTGGATCACATAGTACTGTAGTATCATGCAATCTGGTTGCTGTGCGTGTTATAAAGTATTGCATGCACGACTTTTGGTGCAGTCTATCACGATTTAGCGTATCGCACTGCACCCAGATCACATGTGAATCACTTAGGTGCACACAGCACGTTCCTGTGCGATTCATGGTATGAACCGGTCTTTAATCCTGTCAAACCCTTCACAACAATGTGCTGTGGGTGAGGTGCATCCCTCATGCTGCATTTTTGTTGCATGTGTAACTACTTGCCGAGCAGCCATTGTCATTATACTGCGACAGGTTGGCTCTCCCATGCGAATCGCTGTAGCTCTATGGCGGTTTGTGCAGGAGAGATTGTGGGTGCGTGAGCGCCGCGGGAGCGTGCCCACAGGTCTGGCGGACTCGATGTCCACCGGCGATTGCGGTGTACAAAGGCAGAATGGGTTTCTGCCTTTGTAAACATGGTGGACCCCCATTTTGCCAGATGACATGACAGAGATCTTCTGTTCCCAGTGATCTGGAACAGCGATCTCTGTGATGTCCCTGGCAGCCCATCCTCCCTACAGTTAGAACACACCAAGGGAACACAGTTAACCCCTTGATCGCCCCCTAGTCTTAACCCCTCCCCTGCCAGTGTCATGTTTACATTGATCAGTGCATTTTTATAGCACTGATCAATGTAATAATGTCAGTGGTCCTCAAAAAGTGTAATTTGGAGTCAGATTTGTCCGCCGCAATGTCGAAGGCCTGCTAAAAATCACAGTTCACTGCCATTACCAGTAAAAACAATAGAAAGAAAAAGTCCTTAAATCTATCCCATAGTTTGTAGACGCTATAACTTTTTCACAAACCAATCAATATACACCTATTGCGTTTTTTTTATACCAAAAATATGTAGAAGAATATACTGTATATCGGCCTAAACTGATGAATAAATTTGTTAGTTTACATTTTTTTTTTTTTGGATATGTATTATAGCAAAAAGTAAAAAAAAAAAATGTTTTCTTTTTCAAAATTGTCACTCTTTTTTTTGTTTATAGCCCAAAAAATATAAACCACAGAAGTGATCAAATACCACCAAAAGAAAGCAGTATTTGTGGGAATAAATGTTGCACGACCGCGCAATTGTCAGTTAAAGCGACGCAGTGCCAAATCGCAAAAATGGCCTGGTTAGGAATTGGGTAAGTCCTTCCAGGGCTGAAGTGGTTAAAAAGCATACCAAAATCGTACTCCCCCTTATTGAAATAAATGGAAAATGCATTAAAAATTGCACTGTTGTTGCATTTTTGATGTGCTTTTTGAGTCGCATGGCCATGTTTCAAGGGTGGGTGATTGGAGAAAAGGATCCATAGCCCTGCTTTGGACATGATGACATTGAGCATACTGGGACAGGGAAAGGATGCAGAACTGCACCCCCTCCCCCTCTGCTAATGCATACCGTAGAATGGATGTATCACCCTGTGCCCATTTTCTGGCCCTTATTCCAGCTGTTCATGGTTGGCATGGAGTGTGCACTGCACACGAGTGACCAATCGCCTGCTTTCTAGCAGCTGGAAGGTAAGTTACACATACACGGTGTGTTTTTCATGTCAGCTTTGGGTGAATAGGGTAGAAAGTGGGCATGTTGGAGTGCAGTGTGACAGCAGTAGCTGTCAGAGCAGACATGAAGCCACAGCCTACTAGTTGCCAGATACTGATCTGAGGCATGTGTGCTGCGAAGGGGAGCCCCTCTACCACTACGCTCGGGGCAACTGCCCTTCCTGCCCAACCCTTGTCTTAGCTCTGATGCTGAAGGACAGTCCACCGCCAGTGTGTATGGGAGAGTCATCCGCTGGATGGGAGGATCAAGTAAGCAAAAGTGCTTTTCTTCTCCCCTAGACTAAACAGCAATGTGCCCTAGCAGTGTGAACACAGCCCCACTTCAAGGGATCATTTTTAAGTTTCCCAAAGTTGGGATTTAAAGGAGAAGTATAGCCAAAACTTGTTTGAATCAATCATTGCTATTTAAAACACATGGACCTGGAAGATTCATTTGCAGTGCATGTTTGAATGTCAAATGTACAATATTACTTTAAAAAGGGGTTTATAGGGGTTCATCCAATTAGGGGCTTATAGGGTTTCATTCAATTAGAAGCTTATAAGGGCCAATCAGTTCAGGATTTATAGGGGTTTGTTCAGTTTGGGGCTTATAAGGGTACATTCAGTTAGGGGTTTATAGGGGTTAGTTCAGTTAGAGGTTAATATGGCTTCATTCATTTAGGTGCTTATAGGCTCAGTTAGGGGTTTATAGTGAGTTCATTCAATTAGGGTTTATTGGGGTTTGTTAATTTGGGGTTGTAGGGGTCCATTCAGTTAGAGATTTGTTCAGTTGGGGTTTCACAGGGGTTTGTTCAGTTAGAGGTATATAGGGATTCGTTCAGTTAGAGGTATATAGGGGTTAATTCAGTTAGGGATTTATAGAGGTTCATTCAGTTAGTGATTTATAGGGGTTCATTCAATTAGGGATTTATAGAGGTTCATTCAGTTAGGAGTTTAAATGGGTTCATTTGGTTAGGGGCTTATAGGGGGCCATTCAGTTTGGATTTTTTTGGAGTCCTTTCAGTTAGCAATTTAAAAGTGTTAATTCGGTTAGGGGTTTATAGGATTTCATTCAGTTAGGGATTTATAGAGGTTCATTTAGTTTAGATCTATTTTCACATTCTCTTTCCTGCATCCTGCAAACTTTTGCTGCTTGATGGTTGATTCTGGAAGAGTGGTCAGACATGTGTAGAACATCTGCTATATAAGTACATACCTATAAATAAAGAAGGTCTGTTTCACGTTACTGTTTATTGGATTAGTGTGATGGTGGATCTGCTACACAGCCAGGCCCCTCTTTATTTGCCTACTACAGAAACCAGTTATACAT
Source organism: Glandirana rugosa (assembly GCA_018402905.1). Lineage (NCBI taxonomy): Eukaryota > Metazoa > Chordata > Amphibia > Anura > Ranidae > Glandirana > Glandirana rugosa. Next base: position 233,927 of record BLSH010348234.1, read on the forward strand.
CATGGTATTCATCATAATATGCACTATGGAGAGAGTGGCTGCCATCTGCCCTAGTAATGCAGTTATTGAATAAAGTCACCATTGGGTAGGAAGATATTATTTATAATAACAGTTGTACTACATGTTTCAAACTCCATTCTTGGTGGCTTAAAGCTGAACTCTGGACAACCTTTAAAAATAACTTTTGGATGTCCTTCTCGAGTCGTTGCTCGCTTCTTCAGGAGTAGATGTAAAAGCAGTGCATCTACAGAATAAAAATGTCATTGTTGTGGGGCCCAAAGCAGTAGCTCCTTGAGTTTGCTTTTCAGCACGCGCACTTTGCAATGTGCGGACACACAACACGTGTGGACACAGAACATACGCGACCTCCACCCTGGGAGTCTACAGCGTCCTGCTCAGTCAGCAGCTGTGCCTGGCCGGGGCTGCGATGACTGTGGGTTGAGCTGGCGGTGGGAAAGGAAGATGACGGCAGAGGAGAGAGGTGCTGGCTGCCTCTAGACACACGACAATGAGCTGCATCGGGAGGACATACTTTGTGTATGTCTCACTTGTCCTTCTCCATCCCCGGCCGGGCCTTCTACTACAGGGGGCATGACTAGTCATTTATTCCTGGCAGCCCATCCTCGGGGGTGCTGCTAACATTGGGCTCTGTCCCTACCTGTACTCAGTTAACCTTCATAGCTGTGTGTGCTCTGCTCTGCTCATTGATAACAAGTTCTAGGCGTTTTTTGTATATTGGTGAATCCCCTCACTTCCCCAGTGCATGGTGGGCAGACAGTGAGGAGATGATGTGCTATAACCTATAGCAACCAATCAGTGAGCCATAATGATGTGCTGTAACCTCTAGCAAACAATAAGTGCTAATGATGCACAGTAACCTATAGCCACCAATCAGTAAGCGGCAATAATGTGCAATAACCTCTAGAAACCAATCAGTAAACTGTAATGTGCAGTAACCTCTAGCAACCAATCAATAAACAGTAGTGATCTGCTCTAATCTCTAGAAACCAATCAGTGAGCAGTAAGGATGTGCATTAACCTTGAGCAAACAATCAGTGAGCGATAAGGATGTGCAATAGCCTCTAGCAACCAGTGAGTATGGACCAATCAGTCAGTACGGACCAGTTTTTTATGTTTCCATTAATAAAGTTTTTTTTTGATGAGTCTATGTGTGTGTTTATTTTTTTGGGATGCTGGGGTAGGCAACCTGTGGCCCTCCAGCTGTTGTGGAACTACATTTCCCATGAGGCATTGCAAGGCTGGCAGTTACAATTACTCCCAGAGGCATGATGGGACTTGTAGTTCTGCAACAACTGGAGGGCCGCAGGTTGCCTACCCCTGCTTTAAAGCATGATAGACCGCACAGTGTGTGTGCTATGTCATCTACCCCTCTCTATGTTCTAAAAAACCTGGACTAAAAAAATAAAATGTTTTTGAAAAAGTTCAGTGTCCCCTGTCTTCTCTCCTCCTGTCAGCTTAGGAGTCAGCATTATGAAATTTTGTAATCTCAAAACCTTGGTTAAAGTTATTGTAAAATGGTGTAATCCGTTTTGTAAAAAGATTATATAATGTGCAGTATGTCTCCTTTTGTAACTTTATTGTGGAAAATACCTTATTTACAGCGCTGGGTGCTCACGTTACCCGCCGGAGTTCTTCTTCCCCGCTTCGAGCACTGCAGAGGGAGGGGCAGCTGATTTCAGCCAGGAGGTGAGGAGAAAATCACCGGAGGGTCACATGAGTGCCTAGCGGTGCTGTAAATTAGATATTTTCCACAATAATGTTACAGAAGGAGACACACTGCACATTATATAACCATATTACAGTGCGGATTACATGTTTTTACATCAACTTTAACTAGGGCTTATTTTCTGAGTATGGCTTATATTGCAGCCATCCCCGAAAATAACGCTAGATCTTATGTTTGGGGTAGGGCTTTTTTTCAGGGAAACGGCGTAGGAATACCTTCTACTAAATGATCAATATTCCAACAGCATCAAATATCTCACACGTGCAATAGGAGAAAAATACACAACGATCCAAGAAAGGAAAAATTACAACCATTGTAATTCTCGAGACTGCTCACACCGGCAAGTTCCATTATAAAGACAGAAATAAAAAGGATAACAGATAAAAAATACAGAGATCACTACTCAGAAATTAGGAGAATGATCCAAAGTTGGGGTTGGCCAATTTCAGGCAACATCTAGGCTGGATGGAACATAGTCTGAAGTCATGGTATGTTCCTGCCATGTTGCCCAATTTGCATGGAACCGCTCTAAAGTGTCTCTGTAGGTCACTACCCATTCCTCCGCCTCCATGATCTCTTTCACCTTTTTTAACCAATCCTCTCAGCTAGGAACCTGCGCCTGCTTCCAATATATTGGTATGACAGCATTCCACAAATGTGGCAAGGTACTTCATTTGTATTGGCTAAGCGGTATGGTTGGCACATGAAGGCGGAAGTGTTCTGGGGACAAAGGAACAGCTATGTCCAGGATTTTCTCAATCTGAGTCTTGACATTCATCCAGAAAGCTTGGATTGCAGGACACTCCCACCATATGTACAAAAGCATACCGTGTTGGCCACAGCCCCCCTAGCAGAGATCAGGGACAGAGGGGTAAATTTGTGCCAAGGTAGCCGGAACGTGATACCAACGTGTCAAAATGTTGTGATTATTTTCTTGAGTTTTAGAGTCCATGGAGCTAGAATAGGTCAACTGATACAGATGAGCCAATTGGCTTTCAGAAAATTCATGACCCTTAATCACATTCCCATACCCGGACATAAGCTTGTTTAATTGTTGGAGAAACCAGAGTAAGCAGTTTGTAAAGCTCTGAAATCATATGGGGCCCTGGTTCCTTAGCAATGAGCAAACGTTCAAACTGAGTAAGGATAGGTACTGCCCATAGTGCAGATCTCTGTGTTGAGAAAAAATGGTGGAGCTGCTTATATCTCCAGAAGTCCATGGGAAAGCCACTGTACCATGCTCTAAGAGTGTCCAAGGGGAGGAGCTTCCCATCTTCTAAAAATTTGCCACAGGTAGTGTTGCCATCGGATGCCCATGTCCCAAAAAAGACCATGCATTCTCTCTGGGTTAAAACCAGGTAAAACCTCCTAAGAGTGCCAATGGGGACACAGATGGTGCCAGAAAGAGCAAGCGGTTGGTGCTATCCCAGACCCTTAAAGTGTGGGTTGTCAAAGGTGAAACCATTTCAAACAAACATCTGTACTCCCATGGCAACCATGGGGCGTATGATAAGTTGAGCATGGACCTCTCCAGAGGCACCCACAATTCGGTTTTAGTATGGTGCCACCAGTTAAGAATCATCTGTGCCTATTGACGCTCACAATGCATTTGACTCTGTCGAATGGCCCTTTCTGTTTTACGTTCTTGAACGGTTTGGCTTTGGGAGCAATATGCTTACATGGCTCCGTATCTTGTATGACCGACCATTGGCTCGCATCAGACTGATGGGTAGAGTTACTGGACCTTTTCCCATACACCGGGGCACCAGGCAGGGATGTCCCCTTTCCCCTCTATTGTTTGCCCTCGTAATAGAGCCCCTCGCTTGCCTGATCCGGACATAGCCCGATCTCCAGGGCATGCGGGTTGGATCGCTGGAGGAAAGAGTATCACATATGCAGATGTTCTCCTGCTCTAACTCTCCAACCCGCAAGTCACAATACCAATAATGCTTCGCCTCATTACCAACTTCGGACCCTTTTCCAGCTTTAGGGTGAATTGGACCAAATCTAATCTATTTTTAGTGGATCCCAAACTGCCAAATATTCTCCCTCCGGACTGCCCGCTCAGAACAGCCTCTGAATTTAAGTACCTGGGCATCACAATACAGCTACCCATCTCCAGCTTTATCCGCAATAACCTTTTACCCTGCATAGCCTCCTTTAAAAACAAACTCAACAGCTGGGTCAAGCTCCCGTTCACGTTAATGGGTAGAGGGAACCTATTTAAAATGGTATTCTTACCTAAATTTCTGTACATATTGGTCAACAGCCCGGTGTATGTAACCAAAAAAATTTTTCAAGAAATTGATTCTCTCTCTCCTGACAACCTTTCTATGGTACCCTAAAAATCAGAGAATAGCTCTTAAAATGCTACAGCTGCCTACGTCTCAAGGTGGACTGGCACTACCTAACTTAAGACTAGATTACTATGCTTCACAACTTGTTTACATACTCTGGTGGCTGTTCCTAAACCTAGACAACGCGGCCACCACTGTAGAAGCTGCAATACTCTCTTCTTATGAAACCCTGAACAACCTAATATATCGTAGAACTGTCCCTGAGGTAAAGGGAGGAGATCTGCTGAAAACGTCAGCTATGGTTCCAGACGACCCAAGTCTTATTTCCCCTAACCATCCCATCTGGTTCAATCCGACACTGCACAACTTTCGATCTTTGCCTGATGCCCGATTATGGGCAGATAAAGGACTTAAGTACATACACCAACAATATGACCAGGGACGGTTTAAGGACTTCTCAACTCTGCGGCAGGAATCGGGGATCCCACGAACGTGGCATTTTAGATACTTACAATTAAAACACGCCGCCATGGCACAGCTAGGGATTGGGGAGGTGCATTTCTGTAACTCAGTATTAGAAAAAGCACTCTTGCAACCAGATCACACGGGACTGACATCCACGTATTATGAGTTGCTAGGGCGGGGATCACACACACGACTACAAGCTCTGCAGGCTCAGTGGACTGGAGATATACCAGATCTCTCTGACGATAACTGGGAAGAACTCATGAATACATATTTCATTACTACAATATCAGCTAGGGACAGAATGATACAACTACGTATTTTTCATAGGATGTACTATACTCCACTGCGACTCTTCCGCATGCATGAACGCACTGATTCGCTCTGCCATAAATGCCATAAGGACACGGGTACTCTGTTACACATGTTGTGGACAGGTGCGAACAGACAGCCATTTTGGTCACAAATTACGGTATTCATAGCTACTAATTTTGACTCACCAAATATCTGTAGTCCGAAATGGTGTATACTGGCAGTATTCGAAGACATTCAACTAGGATCATATCAGAAACAATTATTACGCTTCTTACTGTTCTATGTAAGGAAGGCGATCGTGTTGCAGTGGATAAATACTACAACAGTAATGGTTAATCAGTGGAAGACCCTAATTAACCAGGTTACTACCGATTTACAAACTCACTTATGAAGCTAGGGCCTGTCCACATAGGTTTGAGAAGATCTGGGGGTCAATGGAATGAGACTGTTGACACATGTGTGGCCTATGAGGGGTGAAGGCCTAAGATCTGGGGTAATCCCCATGAGAAGGGAACTGCCATATGTAATGTACTCCGCCAGTGTGTAAACACTAATGTCCTTGCAAGTGACTTTCTGTCTTGGTCTAAGTTTAACCACTTCACCCCCGGAAGGATTTCCCAGGTTAGGACCAGAGCACTTTTTGTGTTTCGGCACTGCACCGCTTTAACTGACAATTGCACGTCGTGCGACGTTGTACCCAAACCAAATTTGCATCCTTTTTTCCCACAAATAGAGCTTTCTTTTGGTGGTATTTGAACACCGCTGCGTCATTTCTGATCACCGCTATAAACAAAGAAAGAGAGTCAATTTTGCAAAAAAAAACAATATTTCTTACTTTTTGCTAGAGAAAATTGAGTACTGTCCGTGATATTTTTTTTATTTGCACTAACATAAAATTTTTCAGGACAAGCTTTCGGGGTATCTCCCCTTCTTCAAGGTCCAAGCAGTACTTTTTGCTAAAATTCAAATCCAAAAAAATATATAAAAAAAAATTTTCTTCATCGGTTTTGGCCGATTTATATTCTTCCTCATATTTTTGGTAAAAAAAAAAAATCGCAATCGGCGTTTATTGATTGGTTTGCACAAATGTTGCCACGTTTACGGATGATGAGAATTAATTTCTGGGGTTTTTATTCATTTATTTATTTTTACTAGTAATGGCGGCGATCTGCGATTTTTAGCGGTACTGCGATATTGGGGCGGACATGTCGGACATTTTTGACACTTTTTTTGGGACCAATGACATATATACAGCGATCAGAAATTTAAATGTCCACTGATTACTGTATAAATGTCATTGGCAGTGAAGGGGTTAACCTGCAGGGGGAGATCTAGGGGTTAACTGTGTTCCCTAGGCGTGTTCTAACTGTGGGGGGGCTGGGCTATCATTGGCATAAAAGATCAAACTGATCCCAGTGACAGGGATCAGTAGATCTCTTAAGTCTCCATTGACAGAGCGGGGTACCGCCGTGTTTACATCGGCGGTTCCCCGCTCTTTGGCTCTGGCACCTCATCGCGGCTCGCCGGCGGACATTGGGTCCACCTGAGCCGCGGGCACACTCCTCCGGAGTGTGTCGGACACGAGAGCGCACCGGCAGCGGCGCGCGCTCCCCCCCTAGCTGCACCTGCGTGAATAGCCACCTATTTACGGCGATTCGCGGGACACATCCACACTGCCGCAGTAAATATACTGCGTGCAGTGTGGAAACGGTTAATGAGGTTTATTGCCTTTACCTGAAAATGTCAAGAACATATGATGTGTTTCTCAATATCTGTAATCTGAGAATGATAACTGATTCAGGCAGAGAAAACCCCATCAATTGTGCATTCAGGAGAGGAGCGTTTCAGCCCAAAAAAAAAGCTTGATGCACCTAAGTGCTAGGTGCGCTTAGCACTTGAACATTCAATTATGTCAATGGCCAGAATAAATTAATATTCTGCCCAATTAAATGATTGAATGCTGAAACACAGCTTTAAGCGCATATTTTATGCTGCTTATCTCTTGCCAGGAGAAAGATGTTCAGAAGAGCTGGGAAAACACGCATGCATGGGGCCATAGTGATTTTAAACTTTTGAGGTGCATGACTGTCATGTGAATACATTGGTGGTGCACACATGGGGGCTTATGCCTGAGTAATGTTGTCACCTTTTTTGGGAAAAATTAGGGCCTTACGATCTCTTTCCTATTATTAACATTAACAACAAGTCCACTTTCCTTAGCTAGGCCAGTAAAATACCACCCAGGTGGTGACCACATGTATGAGAAGCAAACCAACAGGAGAATATTGTTGCCCATAGAAACCCATCATCTCGTCATTAATGCAGATAAAAATTGTTTAGTTGCTACAGGCAACAAGATATTTTCTTGATAGGAAACTTTCCATACTTAAAGAGCATATTGAGGAAATGTTAGGACAAAGATGATTGAAGAACTGGATGTGATTTATGGCAATAGAATTGGCAGACGTGTTTCCTTGGTTACACAAAGGAGGCTTGCAATTAATTTTTCCTTGGATGAAAGTTTGGGAGGAACGCCAGTAATATCTGGAGACCATTTACCATTATGTTTTCATGAGAAACATGACTTATTTTTTCCCATACATTTCATATGGATTGCATGTACATGGTTTGGTTTACCCGAGAGATCTTATTTAGATTTGCTGCTATCTGTATGTTCTGAAAGTTTTAGAGAAGGTCTATTGTCCTTTGCCTACATACTGTGTGCTAAAAGGTTTCCCTGTTTATCATTTCAGAAACCTTCAAGGCATGCATCTTCCTTAGTAAGGACCACCCAGCCTGGAGAAGAGGACCCTGTGGAGTCGCACTGACCATCCTGAAGATTTCATAAAAGGGAACGTAGGGTTAACAACGGGGGTACCCACTTGCTGAACTGCACATTCTGTGGACTGTCAGTAGATGCCATCATACTGCTAAGTCCTGTGGTAATGGAAGATTTGGGGGATGAAAAGGGGACACGGGCATCTGGTTTTCCCGTAAGTGTCAATTGCCAAAGAGCTTAACACATTGCTGGAATGGAGGGAATTTTGAACATATAGGCTATCCACGAGGGATCTATGCTCTTTTATTGTAGGGACCAACAACTGGAATCTGACAGGGTTAGTTGAACTCCTTTAAGACGGCTAAATAGGTAAAACACAGGTACAATATACATAATAAGGTAGTTGTTTTACCTGCTAAAAAATGGTACTTTTGTCCATTCAGTCCTGAGTTTTATACAGCCCCACACATACATCCAGATGAATAACACCTCTGTTAAAGCATACAGTGCTGTCCTAACTCTACCTCATCCTTATGACTGGACAGTGAAGGTGAAGCAGTAAGTGGCGTTATAGGAATGTTGGCATTTGTTCTCTCAGACTGAATTTTGGTGTGCAGGGGATTATCAGAATCGTGAGAGTTACCATGGTAGATCTAAAGATGGGGGACATTTGATCATCCTGGAGATGGGGATTACAAAAGACCTGATGACGTATCAAACCGTTTCCATCCTATCCAACACTGAAAATAACATTTGGGTGAAGTGTGCAGAGGGTTATGAAAATATAAAGATCAATCCAGTGCTATATCCCTGAAGCAATTCCTGGCTCTGTTCTTGCCACCTTGTAGGTCTTCCATGAGACTAGTGTCTTCATAGTGGATTCTCCATAAACATTCATAAAGAATGCACAGCAAAGAGGGGGAACCAAGATACTCCACTTAAAGCTGGGAGCAGTTACCATGGTAGATCCAGAGACGAGGGACATTTCCTTATTCTGTACATGGACATCACCAAAGACTGGATGGGATATCAAACCTTTCCCACCCTAACCAAAACTCAAAAGAGAAATTAGGTAGAGTGTGTAGAGGCTCTAAAAAATATAAAGAACAATCCTTGCAAAAAAATGTATCCAGCAGTGTGATCATTTTGAATCAGTTTTTGGCTCTGTGCCCGCCACCTTAGAGGTCTTCCATGAGACTTGTCTCCTCAGTGGCTTCTCCATAAACCTACTGCAGTGCAAAGAGGGGAAACAAGAACGCTTCACTTAAAGCTGAGCACCAGTTACCATAGTAGATTAGGAGAAGGAGAACATTTCCTGATCCTGGATATGGACATCACTAAAGACCTGACAGGGCATCAAATCCTTCTCACTCTATCCAAAACCTAAAAAGAATATTTGAGGTGGAGTCCTGATTAATACACAATAAGCCTTTAATTGCCTTGTATGAGTTGTAAGGCTACATAGGACTGGCGTGGGTGTAAACTAAAGACCTTCACGGGGTGAGGCCAAGATACAGACTTAGTCGCAGTGAGGAAAGTGTTCCAGTGTTTCCAGACTGAAAAATTGTGCCTTATATTTTAAGAAATATTAGCCTTGGGGAACAAGGTGAAGGGGCTACACATCCTGTCGACTGCTCTGCAGAGATTGCAAAAGATTCACGCTGAGACTTGTCTTGGATTGAGAAAAATCAACATCTGCTGTTCCTTCCTGGTTTACAAAATGCTCGCCCGAAGAGGTAAGGATTGTCAGTTCAACAGCACGCGATCAAGGTAAGCTTGACTACAGGAGTCGTGCAATGACACCTATGATAGGGAATGCTGACTGTTTATGGAAATTGGAGGGCGACCACATGTGCTGAGCAAACATGAGCATAGGGAAGAAAAACTGACACCACTCATTGCTAGAAATTCAAAAGATTCTTAAAAAAATCACACACTTTATAATTGTATGATACAGGCTACACTATTACATGAAGAAACAAAGAATAGAGAAAGACTTAATCTGGGTGGGATAGGAGGGGCATTGGAATGTATTGGTGATACTTATCTGGGTTTGTCATTCAGGACTCTGCCACCTGCTGGCTGCTAACTATGCTGCACCAACAAGTATTATGACTATCTATGCATACAAGAAGATTGATCTATAACAGGGTTCTCCAAACTATGGCCCACGGGCCGGATAGAGCCCACTATAAGATTTTGGGACTCTGATGGGGTCTCTTATGTATGAGTAACGCTGATGTAAGGGGGGCCCTGATGTAAGGTGGGCTTTGATAGGGACTCAGGTGTAAGGGGAACAAAAGTGTATTTAGAATTTCTTTGCTTTGTTTTACTGAAGTTTTTTCTCTGTTGTTCTAAATTACATTCCCAATTTCAGAAAAGTTGGGATGCTGTGCAAAACACAGATAAAAACAGAATGCAATGATATGCAAATCTCATAAGCCAATAGTTTATTCACAAAAGAAAATAGAAAATATATCATATGTTTAAACTGAGAAAATGTACCATTTTAAGAAAAAAATAAGGTCATTTTGAAATTGATGGCAGCAACACGTCTCAAAGTTTGGACAGTGCAACAAAAAGCTGGCAAAGTAAGTGGTACTAACAATGAAGAGCTGGAAGAACATTTTGCAACTAATTAGGCTAAATTGCAACAGTTCAGTAACATGATTGGGTATAAAAAGAGCATCTTAGAGAGTCAGAGGGGTTGATTTACTAAAGCTGGAGAGTGCAAACACCGGTGTAGCTGTGCATGCTAGCCAATCAGCTTCTAACCTCAGCTTGTTCAATCAAGCTTTGACAATAAAACCTTGAAGCTGATTGGTTTCTATGTGGAACTGCACCCAATTTTGCACTTTCAAGTGTTAGTAAATCAGCCCCAGAGTGTCTCAGAAGTAAAGGTGGGCAGAGGTTCACCAATCTGTGAAAAGCTGCATCTAAGGATTGTTCAACAATTCCAGAATAATGTTCCTTAACATACCATTGCAAATACTTTAAATATATCATCATCTAGAGTACATAATATCCAAGAATATCAGAGAATCAGGAGAAATCTCTGTGCGCAAAGAACAAAGAAAGGCAAGACTGAGGCCTCATACACATGGACGTTTCTTAAAAAATAAACAAAACGTCGGGCCCGACGTCAAGGAAAAAAAATTGGCGTTTTTTGGCGTTATGCATCGGCGTTAGTGAGTGTTAGTGAGCATCGGCGTCAATAGGCGTTTTTTTAAAAAATCATCCTTCTGCTATTTTTCAACCTAAAAACGTTGGCGTCAAAATACGCCGGTTAACGCCGGCACAATATTATTTGGCGTTTGTTGGCGTCAAAAAATTCCAAAACGTTACAGCCTCAGAACAAGCTGCAAAAAACGCCAGAAAACGCCAGCGTCAAAAAACATGCGTGTGTATGAGGCCTGAATGTCCATGATTTTTGGGCCCTCAGATTGCACTGCATTAAAAACAAGCATTATTATGTGATGGATATCACTGCATGGGATCAGGAATACTTCCAAAAATCATTGTCTGCGAACACAGTTTGCTGTGCCATCCAAAAATGCAAGGTAAAGCTCTATCATGCAAAGAAGAAGCCATATCTGAACATGATACAGAAACGCTGCCATCTTCTCTGGGCCAAAGCTCATTTAAAATGGTCTGTTGGAAAGTGGAAACCTGTACTGTGGTTAGACAAATTGAAATTTGACAATCATTGGCAACCATGGGTGCCATGTCCTCCAGACTAAAGAGGATAAGGGCCTTCCAGCTTGTTATCAGTTCAAAATCCTGCATCTCTGAGGGTGTGGGGGCGCATTTGTGTATATAGAAAGGGCAGCTTACACATCTAGAAAGGCATGATCAAAGCTGAAAGATAGATCCAGGTTTTAGAGCAGCATATGCTCAGGCAAGAATAAGACAACATTCCTCTCCCAAAACTTCAGCCTCCTCGGTTCCCAGACTTTTACAGAGTGTTGTTAAAATAAGAAGGGGTGCTACACCATGGTAAACATGGCCCTGTCCCAGCTTTTTGGAGACATGTTGCTGCCATCAATTTAAATTACCTTAATGTTTTTTTAAATTATTGTATTATGTGTAGCGGTGTCCCTGACCCCTAGAGGCCTAGTGGTGACCTCCAGAGTCAGGGAGAGCTGACATCCTTCCTTGAAGTGTGGATTATTAGGCATGGTGGGTGTAATGCAAGTTGGAAACATGGGCGCCAGTCACTTTTTGGATGCAAGAAAAAGAGATTTATTGTCTCTTTAACAGAACTGGCGGAGAGAGGGTTAGGGCCAGGACACTCTTAGGCAGATGCCATAGCAATTGGCAGACTCTGAAACAAAAATGATAGGCAGACAGCTATACAGGTAGAGAACCTTTAATCTGGTTGCAGCAACTGTATTTGTAGAACTGCTGTCTCCTATAGCAACTGAACTTTCAACAGTCAATATAGATCTGCACACTTAACTCACAGTATCCCATTGTATATCTTCTATCACATCTCACAGTATCCTACTGTAGATCTTCACACTGAGCTCCCAGTCCCTCACTAGACTTCAAGATCCCAGCCGTCACTGGATCCCCTGAGCTCTTCCACAGCTAACCCGCTGTATAATCCTCAAGCGTCATCCCTGCTAACCGGTCCCTGCCTTGGCAATCTGCTGAAGCTTTCCCACTTCTCCACCGTCCCTGGCTGATGAAAAGGCGGCTCTGGCACAGGACTGGTTGTCCCTTTATGGTGACTGCTTCCCCTTTACCTCTGGCCTTGATCCTCGCTTGCCCCTGGCGACAGGAGTGGTCATCCCTTATGGTAACTGTTTCTCCCTCACCTCTGGCAACGATCCGGTTCCCCCTCAGGCAGAACCTTTGCAATGATCAGGCTCCCCTTGGGCTGAGCCTCTACACACATGGCTAGGCCTCAGGCTTCAAGCCTAACCCTCAGCTGCTGCTACATGTACAGCACCCAGGCCACAGCCCGGGGCTTAAAGAACACTAATCCCCTGACTCCTTCCCCTTAAATAGACTATCCCAGCATGCAAAGTAGCTACTCTGATTAGCTGAGAAAATATGTCTATTCATATCCTGAACTCACTGTGATCTTGTCATTCTAATGCTAAAGGCAGCAGTGCCACCTATTGACAGAAGAGAGAGCTGCATCAGATTCAGGCTTAGGGCAACAGTCAGTGGATCCACCTACCAATTAGCTAGGCTAGTTACCTCCTAGCATAACTAAATTTGTTAGCAGCCCTTTAGGACCAGGGTGCTACATGTGAACAAAATATGGGTTTATGAGATTTGCAAATCATTGCATTCTGTTTTATTTGGATTTTACAATGCACCCCATTTTTTGTGGAACTGAGGTCAATTCAATTAAAATTGATTTGTTAATTTTAAAAATTCATTTTTTTAGCCCATGAATGTTTGTAAAACGTATAACGAGGCTGTTATGCTGAAAATTTTGGAGACCCCTGATCTATTATATATCCAATATAGCCTTTGGCACTTTTCTATAATTGGGGGACAGACCCTAAAATTTAAGAAATAAAATGGATCAAAATCTGTTAGCCTTTGTAAGTCACCTGAGGCCCGTACTATTAAAAATGTATGCATAGTTAAAATGTTTTGTAGTTTTTGAAAGAGTAGGGAAGGGTTAAAACCCCTGTCAGATTATTTTCTCCTATCTGCATCCTGTTGGAGAGATTTTATTTCATTTCCTACCCTCAGAAACAACAAAAAAGTAATTTTAAATTTCTACAAACTGAGATGAATTCTGCTCTTTGGCTGATGTCTACATTGGGAGATTTATCCTCACCTCTAGCTCTGGTAGCAGTGGTGTCACTTCGGATTTCCCCTCACTTTCTGTCTTGGTGTTAATGGGCACCGAGACAAAAAACAGAGAGATATATTCTCAGCAGAGACATAGATAGCAATAAAACTTTATAGATAACATTTCATACACATTAACATTATTTTAAGGGGACACTATAATGGCCAGTGGTCAGTGTTATTTTATATTTCTTTTGTAAAGCTTTAAACTGATTTTTTTTTAAATTAGTATTTACATAAATTTAGTATTGTTCAAACAAATGTTAAAATTCACGGACCTGAAAAAAAAAAAAACAACCTTGCTGTAGGACACTCCCCAGACTGCACCTTTCAGGGTGCCAGGGAAAAGGACTTTTGCTTACCTTGTAGGTGGGCCATTGGTGTTTTCACTTACAATGCAGAACTGTTGGTCCTGCATTGTATTTGATAACATCACATCTGAGTCTGCCAGATGGAACACAGTAGAGAAGAGGCTTGGGGGGATCTGTCACATGGGAAGAGAAACCTGCAGGAGCAAGGGATAAGGTAAGTAAAAAGTATTTTTTACTGCTACTCTAGGCAAAAAAAGAGCATTTAGCCTGGTACCCTAGGCAAAAAGGAGCATTTTTGAGTTCTCCAGAGGTTTATAGGATAGTGTCATTCCACATAGTGAGCTTTTCTAGAAAGAGCGTACAGATATGGTTTCAGATCATTTGTTTCTAATTAAAAGTCTGTAGAGAGTCATTAAAGTGTTACTAAACCCATAACAGTAAAATCAGTCTGTATATGCAGTAAAGCATGCTTGTTATACTCACTGTGGAACCTAAGGGGTTAATCCTTAACATTCTGTAAAAAGGCTGTTTGATCCTGTCTTCTCTGATCCTCCCCTTCTTTTACTATCTCCAATTCATCTGCTGATAGTACAGAGCCTTGGGAACACTCTGCACATGCTCAGTTTGGTGTGTATTGCTAGAGAGGTTTTTTTATTTTGGAGGGGTGCATGTGTCCAGCACAGGGTCAATAAGCAGTGTCCAGACAGAAAGTCAGGGGTCATGCAATCTCATAGGACAGTCAGAGGAAAATGAAAGCTCCTACTACAAGCTTAACTAGTGCTCATCAGGACACTGATAGAAGTCACAAGACTGCTATATACTGCTGATGAGAAAATGTATTTAGCAGTTTACATGTTCTGTGTACTGTGGGAGACAAGATATAGTGAATGCAGGGTCCTGGGTTTCGTAACACAAGAGCAGAAAGAGCAGAAAGAGAAGGATGTATGTATTCATTTTTCATTTGAGTTTTAGATATCTAGCTGTGTAAGAAACATATTTTTGGGAAAGCAGTTATGATTAGAATTGTAAAGATGTGAGAAGGCTCTTATGTCTACTCATGGACAAAAGATGTTTGTCTATTCTCACTGTGGGTACTCCATGAGCCTATTGTCTGGCCTCTGTCAAAAATAATATTAAACAATGAGAATGGTTAGAGAACTTTCAGCATTTGTTACTATTCCCTTGGAAATATGCTAGTATCCATCTCAGCTGCACTTTCCCTGTCCACTGGACCAAACTCTGTTTTTGGTCAATCTAACATCTTTCTGTGTAATTACAAACCACATTGCAACCCAAGTGTTAGGTGTTTGTTTTTTTTTTTGTTTCTCTATGATAAATCATTTGTGTCTTATTTCAGGAATGTTAACTGTGAACGAGGCCGCCAGCTTGTCCGAATCCCAGGCCAAATTCAAGGCCCTGAAACCATGGTGGGATGTTCTCATGGATTATCTTCTTGTTCTTATGCTTATGGCGTCCTTCTTTTCTGCTACTCTCCTTATAATAACGGATAAGGTTGTGTGCATGCCAAAGACAAAAGAGCCTGACAAGTATTTAAATGAAGCAAGAACTACTCCTTCATTATCTCCAAGACAGATTGGCCATTTGACCAACTTGGACTATCAGCAGTACACATATGTGAGTGTTGTTTGTTACCACAAAGTGGTACCTTGGCAATCCAAATATTTCCCTTATATGGCACTTATCAACACTTTGGTTTTACTTGTCAGCAGTAATTTTTGGTTTAAGTATCCTAAAACCTCCTCTAAAGTTGAGCACTTTCTTTCCATTTTGGCCAAATGCTTTGAATCTCCATGGACTACTAAAGCACTTGAGGAAACTAGCGACCAACCTCCACCAGAGAATAACCGTATAAAATCCAGCAGCACACGCTCTTTAGACTATTCGCCTAAAACACCACTGCTCGGTGAGGGTAGATTTCCTGCCATTCAAGCCCCGGTCTCCACAATATTGGATAAAAAAGAAGAAGAACAGGCTAAAGCTTTGTTTGAGAAAATACGCCACTTCCGTTGCCATGCTGAAAACTCGGATGCCGTATACAAAGTTTACATAGGACAGACTGTGTTTAAAGTGATGGCAGTGCTATTAGTGCTTGGGTATGCACTTAGCTTGATAGGATCATTCAGTTTCCAGCATACCTGTAAACCCGGAATACAGAATCTCATGGGATATTCTAAGTTCACCTGCACACACAACTTGGCATTCATACTTGAAAAAATTCTGTTGACTTATGTTCTATTTCTCTGCCTATATGCATTTTTGTCTTTTTATGCTTTATTTTGGCTATTTAGAAGTTCACTCAAGATGTACTCTTTTCAAAAACACAGTGATGGGACTGGTTTCGGAGATATTCCTGATGTCAAGAATGACTTTGCCTTTATGTTGCACATGGTAGACTGCTACGACTCATTGTACTCCAAAAGATTTTCAGTATTTCTGTCAGCTGTCAGTGAAGGACGGCTCAGAGAGCTTGCACTGAACTCTGAATGGTCAAAAGACAAGTTGAAAGATACAATTGGTAGGGATGCCAAAGGACGATATGAACTGCAACTTTCAATGTTACCTGCAATACCAAAATCTGTTTATGAACTAAATGAGGTTGAAGTTCTTAAGCTTGAACTAATCTCTTCTGCAACGCTTTTAGGAGCAGTGTCCCAGATGAAGTCTCTCTCTGAGCTTCACATCAGCCATTGTTCTGTTAAAATGGACCCTGATGCACTTAGTTTTCTTCAGCAGAGTATGAAAACCCTTCATGTCAGATTCACAGACTTGGAGGAGCTCCCATCTTGGATTTACTGTTTAAAGAACTTACAGGAACTGTACCTATCTGGCAACCTCAACTGTTCCAGCAATAAAACCATTCGACTGCAGTCCCTGCATGGACTTCATGGTCTTCAATCTCTTTCTTTGACAAGCAACTTATACAGCATACCATCAGCTGTAATGGATGTGGCCGGCCAGCTGTCTAAGCTAAGCATACAGAATGGAGACACTGAGCTTGGCTCATTAGGCCAGCTAAGAAAGATGAACCGCTTGGTGGAACTCAAGCTCCTTCATTGCAAGATCTCAAAAATCCCTAGTGCAGTTTCTGGCTTAACAAGTTTGCAGTACATAGATATGACATCCAATCTCATCCAGAATGTTGATGAACTTGGTACCCTTCAGCGCCTTCGAAGTCTGACCATATTGAAATTGTGTCACAATGCCATATTTCAGCTTCCACCATCTATTGAACTTTTGCGTAATTTGGAGGAACTTTCCATTTCTCATAATAAGCTTGATAACTTGCCAGTCCCTCTCTTTAACCTGGTTAGGTTGAGATATTTAGATGTAAGCTATAATCTTATCAGAGTTATCCCTCCAGAAGTTGTTCACCTCTCACGTCTAGAGACGCTGGCAGTTACAGCTAATCACATCTCTTACCTGCCGCATGAGTTGTTCCGCTGCTCTAGGCTCAGGTCTCTCTACGCAGGTTCTAATAAACTGTCCAGTATACCCTCTGAGATTGGACAGCTGCCTTTGCTGTCTAGCTTGGATATTACAGGTAACAATCTATCAACCTTACCAAAGGAGCTCTGCAATTGCTTACAGATGAAGAAAGGGGGGCTGGATGTGGAGGAGCATGTGCTGGCAAGCTTACCTGAGGAACTGAGGGTCAAGTATATGTGAATGGCTATCCTAACTGGACCATTTTGAAAGTGTAATCTGCTTGCATTCTAATGATGGACAATGTCACAATGTACGCTTGATATTATTGACCAGCATATTTAGTCTCATGCTCTGGATCTATAGTATCCCTTCTGAATTCCTAGCTAATCATATTCTATTATTTGATTGTGCTGTTCATAGACAGTGGCTAACAAGGATGGGCTCGGGCGTGTTCGGAACTGCACGTGTCCGAGTCCGCCAGGAAGTTTGCACGGCCTGCAAATGTTTCACTGCCTGTGATTAACCTGGCGCAGTGCAAACTTCCTCGCGGGATCAGGCACGTTCGGTTCCAAACACGCCCAAGCCCATTCCTGCGCTAACAACCAAGGTTATGTGTTACCTCTGTTTCTCCAATATTAAAGCAAATGTAATCTGTTAAAGGACAACTTTAAGTATCTTACCCCACAAGAACTGCCCAATGTGTCAAATACGTACCTTCAGCCCCAGTCAAGCAATTTTCATTGCATAGCCCCGCTTGGAGCCACCCAGCCTTTTTCCTGAAAACAGCTGCTTTGTACTACACATGTATACTGCAACTCGGTTCTGTTTCTATGGGAAATCTGTCATACCAGTGACCCCCTTGGAACTTATTTTTGTTATATTTTAAGGTATATGTGAAGTTGTGAACCCAATCACTAAAATGTAATATAAGCGTTAACATGCTAATGTAATATCTACATTGTTTTTAAATATGCAGCTTTCATTGAAATACAGCTTACTGATCCTGCCATGAAGGTCCTTGTTCAGGTAGTTCCTGTTATAGGGCGACAGCTCTCTCTTCATGGTGCTCCTGTGTTGCCACCCTGAAGAAAAATACAAGTGGCTATGCTGACACACATTGCACAAACATGGTCCACTATCAACAAACCTTTTCTAAAAAATGATCCGCAAGCAGAGCGTGTTCAAGCAAACAGAATGTGACTGGTGGATATCAACAGTGCTAAAATGCCAAAGACGATAAATAAAAATGAAAACAGTATTTTATGAGAATAAGACATTTGTTTATGATACACAGTGCCTTAGCAAGCTAAATTAATCAGGTAGGATTGTATTCTACTCTAACAGTAAAGAATTAATACATACATTTATAGTAGTTTATATATTACATTTTTTGGGGGGTACTTGGCATTTATATAGTTCTCAAAATACCCAATAAAAGTCCAACTGACTTTTATTGGACAACTACAAGTGGTGCTGGTGTAGCCACAGCAACACTTTTTCAAATTGCCAAAGAGTTTTTGGCAATATTACAGTTTGTCAATATTCCTGTCACTATCAGTTTTGCTGGATAGCTTGATCTGAATGTACAGTAAATGGGGTAACAAATATAAATAATACAGTAGATGTGCAAAAAGAAAGAAAAATAAATTGTAATACTGATTACTATTATCACATGTATTATCTGAATTAGGTTAACAGAATAAAATATCTTTCACCATAGTGGTCCTTGAACTAGTGCTTCTGTGGAGGTTCTTCCTACACTTTACCTTTCTTCCTTTCTTAGGCCCCCTCTGTGCGCTCCTCTTGCTGAGGTCTTCCTTGCTCTCTCCTCCTTTCCTGTGAAGGTCCTTTCTGCACTCCCCTCTTCCTTCTGAGGTCCTCTCTGTGCTCTCCTCCTGTTGAGGTCCCCCTTTCTGTCTCCTCCTTCTCCTCCTATTGAGGTCCTCCCTTCTCACTCTTCTTCCTGTTGAGGTCCTGCATGCTCTTTCTTTCATTGAGGTTCTTCTTGTTCTCTCCTCTCCTGTGAAGGTAATTTCTGCACTCTCCTCCTCCTGCTGAAGCCCTCTCTGTGCTCTCCTCCTGATGAGGTCCTCCTTGCTCTTTATGCCTTTTGCTAATGTGCTCTCTGCTCTCTCCTCTTCTTGCTGATATCTTTCCTTCACTTTCCTCCTCCCCTCCCGAGGCCCACTCTGAGCTCTCCTCCTGCCAAGTTCCTCCCTTCTCTCTCCTCCTGCTGAGGTCCTCCCTGCTGTCTTTTTCTCCTGCTTAGGGGCCTTAATGTTTTCTCCTCTCCTGTGAAGGTCCTTTCTGCACTCTCCTCCTCCTTCTGGGGCCCTCTCTGTGCTCTCCTCCTGTTGGGGCCACCCCTTCTCTCTTCTCCCTCCTCCAGTTAAGGTCCTCTCTTCTCTCTCCTCCTCCTGTGGTGGTCCTCTCTGCTCTCTCCTCCTCTCTCCTCCTGCTGAGATCCTCCCTGCTCTCTTTCTCCTACTGAGAGTCCTTCCTGTTCTCTCTTCTCATGTGAAGGTCCTTTCTGCCCTCTTCTCCTCCTTCTGATGCCCTCTGTGCTCTCCTCCTGTTGATGTCCCCCCTTCTCTCTCCTCCTCCTCCTGTTGAGGCCCTCCCTTCTCTCTCCTCCTCCTGTGAAGGTCCTCCCTTCTCTCTCTCCTTCCTGTTGAGGTCATCCTTGCTCTTTCTTCCTCCTGTGGAGGTCCTTCCTGCTCTCTCCCCCTCCTCCTGTGGAGGTCCTTCCTGCTCTCTCCCCCTCCTCCCGTGGAGGTCCTCCCTGCTCTCTCCTCCTTCTCCTGTGGAGGTCGTCCCTTCTCTCTTCTCCTCCTCCTGTGGAGGTCCTCCCTTCTCTCTCCTCCTCCTGTGGAGGTCCTCCCTTCTCTCTTCTCCTCCTCCTGTGGAGGTCCTCCCTTCTCTCTCCTCCTCCTGTGGAGGTCCTCCCTTTTCTCTCACCCCTCCTCCTCCTGTTGAGGTCCTCCCTGCTCTCTCCTCCTCCTCTTGTGTAGGTCCTTCCTGCAATCTCCTCCCCCTGCCAGAGCCATCTCTGTGCTCTCCTCCTGCTGAGGTCTTCCCTGCCCGACCCTCCTCTTGCTAGAGTCCTCCCTGTGATATCCCCTTGCCAAGGTACTTTCTGCTCTCTCCTCTTCCTGTGGAGGTCCTTCCTGCACTTTCCTTCACCTTTTGCTGAGACCCTCTCTGTGCTATCCTTTTGCTGAGGTCCTTCCTACTCACGCTTTCACCTGCTGAGGTCCTTCCTTCACTGTCGTCCTCCTCCTCCTGCCTGGGAACTATTTTTGCTCTCCTGCTGAGGTCCATCCCTGCTCTCTCCTCCTGCTAAGGTCATCCCTATACTTTACTCCTATGTTAATCTAATACCTTCACCAGCAGCTTCCAGTGCCTGAGTATGTGCTGGAATGCCAATATTGTACCCTGCAATGAGTGGCTCACGGTACATGTTCTGATGTCTTCTGCACAGGGACACTAACTGAAATGGAAAAAAAATATATATATAAATATATTGATTAATTTTTTTAATAACAGGTGCACTTTTGTTAATAAAACATACTTTCGCACAGCTCACTTATGTGTTTTTTTTTATTTGTATTTAATTTGTGTAGAAATGTATTTTATATGTATAGGGATATACATGTGCTTTATTGATAGTTACAACTTGAAACTGAACTATTGAGATTAAAATATTGCTGTTTTTAATTGTAGTTTGTATAATAATTAACATTTTGGAGCAGTATCCTTCTCTTTGACACATGTAATTTGATTCAACTTTGAATCAATCCCTTATTCTCCATCAACAAACTGCTGTAATCCTATTGGCTAATGAGTCTGCTCATCATAGTAATGGGCCTATAAGAATACAGGTGAGGAGGAACAGGTTAGTTCTGACACTACCTGGAAGCATGGTCCATTGTGATGGCCTGACAATTAGGCACAGCAGAGGGCAATGAAAGCATCCGCGGGTAATGTGCAGGTACTTCTAGGTGTCTAAACTGCTATATCTGCTAGCAGCTTTCTTTTTTTAAGTGTCAGAATCTATTTACCCCTTCTCACCTGCAGTCTGTATATAAATGGGGCATCAAGCCGTAAATATGTTAATTAACATCTACCCTTTGAAAGCCAGCGGCTGAAATTGTGCGCTGTATACAGTAGATGTTGTTGTACGACACATGATAGTCACATGATAGTTTAAGTTCTTTTAGGGTTTTTATTCAATATGTGCAAAGAGAGATTACATAAATACTTAAAAGTATAACATTTATTAAAGATGACAGATACAGATAAAGAAAATATAAAAAGAATATTTAACTAAAGATGCTGTTTCCCCGTGGGGTCCCGTTTGTTGTTACGCAACATGGCCGACCAGGTTCAGATGCTTGCATGTTACATGATGAAGCTCTAGATGAGACAAACGTATTCCAGTTTGGGCTCTGGTATTTAGAATTGAATGTAAGGAAAAGACCACCCCTAGCCAACACCTCTTGTAAGCAAATGACATTCCTTTGGTATAAGGTAAAGCTATGCTTATTTCCTTATATGGCCTCCTTAACCAGGATATTAGAGGCTTTATTAGATATTTGTGAGGCCAACCTTAATAAGGAATATGAAATATGCAATTTCCCAATCAGATGTATACACTAATGAAATTACATTAAGCGGCTCCTTTATAACACTATGTGCTATTACACTGCTAAGTTACTCCACATCGTGGCCTGCATTTTGTGGCCCATTTATTAAATGCATGCTGTGGTGGAAGCCTCAGCCTATGGTACAATAGAATACTGTATGAAACAGATAGAAACAGAGGGCACATTGGCCTAGTGTATTATCCAACAACAATTTTTGTTAGCTACTCACAAACATAGGAAGTAAAAACGCTCATCTGGCCACAACACGTGGCTACAATCTCCCAGGCTTGGCGATACCTCTAACTTAGGGGGGACTTCCCCAGGGTCCCTGCTAACTGACACGTTTTGAAGGCATGTTCTTCTTTATCAGAGCCACATAATTTCTGCTTAAAGCGGACCTTCGGTCATTTTTTCAACTTTCCATCTATTACATCCTCTGCCCTTGTTGTTTTAACTTTGGATAGTAAAACATTTTTTTTTTCTGCCAGTGAATTCCTTACACAGCCCACTTCCTCTTTCTTGTCTGGTCATTAGCCTAAGCTTATGACATCATGCACAGCTCTCTCTCACTCACTCTCGTGAGAGTTTTCCAGGAAGAGGGGGCATGAGTCATAAGAGGGTCAATGAGAGCTGCGGAGCTGGAGGTGTGTCTGTGTAAATCTAGGAAGAGGCAGCAGCTTCAGCTGCCTACAGTTAAAACGGCTGCAACCAGACTTAGTGGAGGGAGATTTCTGCAGCATATTTGGCAAATACAGTATCACAGTATATATAAAATAATATGCAAAGTGGTTGGAGAGAAGCTTTAGAATGGCAAAGATGTTTTTATTACAAATTATGTGAGCAGACTGCAGTTCCTTTTTAACTTTTAATAGTGCTTTTCATTAAATGTTAATAGTGCTTTTCTAGCTTTGGAGTCCTGAAGAGCACTAACCACATTTGCAAAGGCCTGTGTCAATGGACTTTGGTCTTGTATTGATGCCACCAGTTTGAGACACTTCTGAGGGCATTTGGAATTCAATGATAGGTCCATTTGACCTTCAGTTGACCTCCTTTTTGACTTGGTTTTTGTGGGTTTTGCATCCCCATAGATTTCTGGGATCCTGCTTGTGAGCATGGGGCAGTATAGAGTATCAGAGGCAGAGAACAGGTGTAATGTGAACTATGTAGAACTTCACATCCGAATACAAGCACACTTGCCCAGACCCACTTACCGTGGATAATTAGAATGGTGCTGCACTTGAAGAGACGCCAACTGCTAATGAAACTAGAAGCGGGAATGCGGCCTGGCTGGTCCAGCCCAAATGGGAGGCTTCCTGGATGGATATAGCTGAGTCCCTACTCTTTCCCTATTCCTCAGGAATCTCTCCCTGCCGCTATACACTGTCCCTGACAGACGGGGAACCTGTCCCTAGTTTAACCACTTGCATAATGCATGCCAAGCCAGGGGGCCAAGGGCTTAAAGTGGTTGTAAACTCTTACAAATACCCAGTGAAGTGACTGGCCTCAGGTGAGGTACCTGTTTATCTGCAATCTTATCAAAGTGCTGAATTATAAAGCTTGTCTAAAGTGGGGTACACACCATAAGAAAATCAGGCGACCGTTCCTCAGATTTTTCTCATTGTTTCACAGCAAATCGGAACCGATGAAAGAAAATTTGTATGAAAATTCTCATACAACAAAGGCTTTTTTGCTGTTTATTGTTTCTGATCATGTGCAGCCTTTCTTTTCTGCTTGTTCGAAAATCGTTCGCTAACGGTACAAATTAAGCAAAAATTGGCCGTTCAGTTCCTATACGGGAAAAATTTTGGAGTTTGTCCATCCGAAAATTCAGAATCGGCTGTCGAAAGTTGTGTACACACTATACAAAAATCGTACAAAAATTCTTTGAACGAAAATGTTCGCCCAATTTTCTTATAGTGTGTACGAGCCCTAAGTTAACAAAAATCGGGGCAGAGAGCTGAAGTTACGCTCAGTGAGGAGAGCCCTGAGAGATGATTGGAGGGAAGGGACACAACTTCCTCCACACAGCACACAGGAACAGAGCTACAGCTGTCAAACAGCTGGAGGTCTTTCCCCTGTCACCTTTTTTTCTCTTTGTGTCAGGAAAACTTGTCAGAAGTGATTCAGGCTGATAGCAGAGGAATGAGGCAGCAGACAAAAGTGAAACTTGGTGCTCTTAATTGAGATAAGTACACAGAATACGATGATGTGCTTTGTTCATATTTTTGTAGGAGGTTTACAAAGCTTTGCCCTCACCCAAGATTACCATGGAGGTCACGCTGGACCTCAGCGTCCAATCGGACAGCTGTTGCCCTGTGACAGCAGGAAGTCATAAAGGAACTAAGCTTCCCACAACTTCCTTCTCTCCTTCTGTACTATTGCTTTGGGTCAGTGTCACCTAAAGTGGGCTGTGGAGTACAGACTGCACCTGCCTACGCGAACATGTGCATAGGTACCCTTTGTTCAACGCTGCCTCCTGCGATGTTTGATGTGGACAGTCCAGGAGGCTGTGGCTGGCCCGAACGAAAGGGCACAGTGCCACCTTCAGGTTTGGAGGATATCAGGGTTGCCAACCATCTGTAAATTAACAGTTTGTAAATGTGGGCCGATTTACAAACTGCTCGTAAATGTCAGTCATGGGCATCGGCCACCCATAAAAAAATATGTGCTCGGAAGGGGGAGGGGGGACTGGGTTCGGCGCTCAGTGATGTCATGGTGCTGTTTGGCCCTTTTATGAATTAAAAAATTAGAAAGGGTCAAGGACTCAGAGCTGGAGGTCAGGGGAGCCAAGTGTGGCAGAATATAGAGGATGGAGTGGATATGATGGTAGAATACACATGGAGAATGGCGATGGTAGAATGCAGAGGATGGAGATGACGGCAGAATCCACACAGGGGATGGAGATCCTGGCAGAATCCACATAGAGGATGGAGATGATTATTATTATTATTATTATCCATGATTTATATAGCGCCAACAGTTTGCGCAGCGCTGTACCACATGGGGGCAGACCGTACAGTTATAATACAAATCAATACAGGAGGGATCAGAGGGCCCTGCTCGCTAGAGATTACAATCTAGAAGGTGGCAGAATACACATGGAGAATAAAGATAGCAGAATACAGAGGATGGAGATGATGGTAGAATAAACACAAAGGATGGATATAGTAGAATACAGAGGATGGAGATGATGGTAGAATACACACAAAGGATGGAGATGCTGGTAGAATGCACACAGAGGATGGAGATTATGGCAGAATATAAGCAGAGAACGGAGATGGTAGAATACAGAGGATGGAGATGATGAAATATATCTACTGTACTGTATGAGGACAAGTTGGGTGTTGGGAGGTATTTTGGGGCATTTTAATCATGTTATCTCCTTCTGTACTCTTTGTTGGGGTGAGATATGGGGGAGCAGACAAAGAGAAGGGAGGGCAATGAAAGCCCATGGAGGGGAAGGGGAGGGAGCCCCCCCCCCCACATACACTGATGGGAAGATGCCGCCAGAGGTGAGTGTTGGAAAAGGGTGTGTGGTGGGTACAGAGGCAAGTGGTGGAATTGGGGGGCTGTAGAGGGGAGTAATGGAATGGGGGGTAAAGGACCACCGCCCACCCCAGCCGGGACTGTGTCACTCACTGGAGGACTTGACCCAGACTCTGGAAGAGAACTTGGAGAGGAGAACAGAGGTGGTGATGAGAGGAGCTGTCTGGAGAACCGTGCCTGACTGCCCTACATGTGAGCCAGCAAAGGAGGAGGTCAGTGACAGGTAGCTCCAGCCTCCAGTGGGCACACAGAGTCTGTAGGGAGGTCACCGATGTAAGGAGGGAATGAATACACTAAGGTAAGGGGGGGGGGGGCACTGATATAAAAATCCCTTTTATATCAGTAACTCTCCCTTACCTTAGTGTATTCACTCTGCAGCAGGTGGTCTGTTCCCGGAATTCGCCCTTACAGTGCATGGGGGAACTCTGTGGACTCTGATGTAAGGGAGAACGTTGTGGACTGTGATGTAAAGGGGAACTCTGTGAAGTCTGATGTTAAAGTGGTTGTAAAGTCAGAAGGTTTTTTTCATCTTAATGCATATATTAATGCATTAAGATATAAAAAACCTTCTGTGTGCAGCAGCCCCCCTAATACATACCTGAGCTCATCTTGATCCAGCGATGTTGTAGTAGAGTCTCGGCTGCCCGGGACTCTCCTCCTCATTGGCTGAGAGAGCAGTGCAGTGCCATTGGCTCCTGCTGTTGTCAATCAAAATCAGTGAGCCAATGAGAAGAGAGGAGGACGGGCTGAACTATGGCTCCATGTCTGGACACATCGAGCGATGGCTTGACTTGGGTGCCCCCATAGCAAGCTGCCTGCTGTGGGGGCACTCGGCAGGAGGGAGGGGCCAGAAACACCGGTGAGGGACCCGAGAAGAGGAGGATTGGGGCTGCTCTGTGCAAAACCACTTCACAGATCAGGTAAATATTACATGTTTGTTATTTTTAAACACAAAGAAAACTGAGACTTTAGTATCACTTTAAGGGGAGCTCTGTGAACTCTTATGCGGGGGGTTCTGGTGTCCAAAGGCCCCCTTACATAAGAGTTTGCCTTTACAGCAGAGTCTGCACTGCAGAATTCCCCCTTGCATCAGAGTCCTCACAGTTCTCCCTTGCACTGTAAAGGGGAACCCCGCAGGCTCCTATGTAAGGGGGGGGGGACGACGACTCTGTGCTGCTTTATATTACCCTGACCTTCATGTAAATGGCGAAATATGTTTTTTGCCTTTTGATTCATTTACATGCACAATGCATCTGTTGTTTTGGATAAAAAAAAAGCTGGAGTTCTTCGTTAAAAATATTACTAATAGCACTAGCTATAAATATTGATATTTACATTGTTTTGGACTGAAAACAGTCATTTGTGAACTTTTTCGGTTATATTTTTTTAAGGTGCCAGTAAAAATGTGGCTCTGTCAGTAAAGTTCACGGGGTTTGCCAGTAAAAAAAATTTGGTACTGTTAGTAAATTTTTGGCATCCTGAGTAAAACAAATTGGCTTCCAGCATAATCACTTATAGCACAGTATACAGACACTAAAAAAAAAAAAAGTATTGGATTGCAATATAAGTATTAACAGCTTGCCAACTGTATACAGTATCTCACAAAAGTGAGTACACGTCTCACAATTTTTTTTTTGTAAATATTTTATTACATCTTTCCATGTGACAACACTGAAGAAATGACACTTTGCTACAATGTAAAGTAGTGAGTGTGCAGCTTGTATAACAGTGTAAATTTACTGTCCCATCAAAATAACTCAACACACAGCCATTAATGTCTAAACCGCTGGCAACAAAAATGAGTACACCCCTAAGTGAAAATGTCCAAATTGGGCCCAATTAGCCATTTCCCTCCCTGTTGTCATGTAACTCGTTAGTGTTATAAGGTCTCAGGTGTGAAAGGGGAGCAGGTGTGTAAAATTTGGTGTTATCGCTCTCACTCTGTCATACTGGTCACTGGAAGTTCAACATGGCACCTCATGGCAAAGAACTCTCTGAGGATCTGAAAAAAAGAATTGCTGCTCTACATAAAGATGGCCTAGGGCCTAGGCTATAAGAAGATTGCCAATACCCTGAAACTGAGCTGCAGCATGGTGGCCTAGACCATACAGTGCTTTAACAGAACACGATCCACTCAGAACAGGCCTCACCATGGTCGACCAAAGAAGTTGAATGCACATGCTCAGCATCATATCCAGAGGTTGTATTTGGGAGATAGATGTATGAGTGCTGCCAGCAGTGCTGCAGAGGTTGAAGGGGTAGGGGGTCAGCCTGTCAGTGCTCAGACCATACACCGCACACTGCATCAAATTGGTCTGCATGGCTGTTGTCCCAGAAGGAAGCCCTGTCTAAAGATGATGCACAAGAAAGGTCGCAAACAGTTTGCTGAAGACAAACAGACTAAGGACATGGATTAATGGAACCATGTCCTGTGGTCAGATGAGACCAAGATAAACTTATTTGGTTCAGATGGTGTCAAGCGTGTGTGGCGGCAACCAGGTGAGGAGTGCAAAGACAAGTGTGTCTTGACTACACTCAAGCATGGTGGTGGGAGCGTCATGGTCTGGGACGCATGAATGCTGCTGGCACCGGGGAGTTACAGATCACTGAGGGAACCATGAATGCCAGCATGTACTGTGACATACTGAAGCAGAGCATGATCCCCTCCCTTCGGTGACTGGGCCGCAGGGCAGTATTCCAACATGATAACGACCCCAAACACACCTCCAAGACGACCAATGCCTTGCTAAAGAAGCTGAGGGTAAAGGTGATGGACTGGCCAAGCATGTCTCCAGACCTAAACCCTATTGAGCATCTGTGGGGCATCCTCAAACAGAAGGTGGAGGAGTGCAAGGTCTCTAACATTCACCAGCTCCGTGATGTAGCCATGGAGTAGTGGAAGAGGACTCCAGTGGTAACCTGTGAAGCTCTGGTGAACTCCATGCCCAAGAGGGTTAAGGCAGTGCTGGAAAAAAGGGATTTTATTAAGAACTTACCGTAAAATCCTTTTCTCTGAGTTCACTGACAGACGCAGCCCTTCATTGACAAGTGGGTTTATGCACATCCTACTAGGAGTAGACTAGGCAAATAGAAAATAAGCAAGCTGACCCCTCCCAGGGGGCCGTCCTCAATCCAGCATATAACCCCTCAGCTCTGTATAGCATATCAGTTCGTAACAAGCCATACAAACGCAACACAGAGGGGTGGGTGCTGTGTCTGTCAGTGAACTCAGAGAAAAGGATTTTACGGTAAGTTCTTAATAAAATCCCCTTTTCTCTTACGTTCACTGACAGACGCAACCCTTCATTGACAAGTGGGGATGTCCCAAAGCAGTGTCATTCAAGAGGGGTGGGTAAACAACAACAACTGTACCTAACAGAATCCTCTCAGGAGGCGCCAGCCGCGCGTACACCGACGCCTGTGAAACTTTACAGCCAAAAGCAGCAACCGCAGATGCTGACACATCAATTTTGTAAAACTTAGCAAAAGTGTGCACCGAGGCCCAAGTAGCCGCCTTGCACACCTGGGACACCGAAGCTTGGTGTCTGAAAGCCCAGGAAGTACTAACTGCCCTGGTGGAATGAGCCATGACTGGAAAAGGGGGGACTTTGCCCCGAACAGTATACGCATGGGTCATGGTCTGTCTGATCCAACGGGAAACAGTAGCCGACGAGGCCGCCAACCCTTTGCGCAGTCCTTCCGTCAGTACAAACAACGCATCAGACTTCCGAAAGGAAGCTGTAGCCGTCAAATACACCCGCAAAGCCCTCACGACATCCAAAGAATGTAACTCAAATTCCTTGGGATGCGACGGTAGAATCAAAGGGGAAGGTCACAAGACCGCCTTGTCCTTATGAAGGACCAAGTAGGGAGACTTGCAGGACAATGCTGCCAACTCAGACACCCGCCTAGCGGATGTAATGGCCACCAAGAAAGCCTCTTTTTGCGACAGCAATTGTAAGGGAATATCCCTGATCTTCTCATATGGCGGTTCTGCAGTACCGAAAGTACCAAATTCAAATCCCACGGCGCCAAAGGCGACTGTATCTGAGGAGCCACATGGCGTACCCCCTGTACAAATGTACGTATCAACGAATGCAAAGCCAAAGGCCGTTGAAAGAGGATCGCCAGAGCCGAAATCTGACCCTTGAGAGTACTCAATGCCAACTTGTTATCCAGGCCCTGCTGCAAAAAAGCCAGGACCCGGGACACAACGTAAGAGCGAAGGTTCCAACCCCCCGCCTCACACCAGGCAATATAGGCCTTCCAGGTACGATGATAAATCTTGCGTGAAGTACACTTGAGCCCCTTAAGCATGGTAGGGATCACGGAGTCAGAGACACCCCTATCCCTCAACACCTGGGACTCAATAGCCAAGCCGTCAAAGCCAGCCAGGGTAAAGCAGGGTGCGTCCCTGTGACAGCAGATCTTCGTGCAGCGGAAAACACCAGGGAACATCTGTCACCATCTGCACCACGTTGGCGTACCAAGGGCGCCAAGGCCAATCCGGAGCTACCAGGATTGCCGGAATCCCCTCCCCTTCTATCCTGCGCAGCAGCTGCGGTAAAAGCTTGATGGGAGGGAAAGCGTACAGGAGCCGATACCGACCCCAAGGGGCTACCAATGCGTCCGTGGCGGCCGCCAACGGGTCCCTTGTTCTGCACACAAAGGTCTGCACCTTGTGATTGAACCTGGACGCCATGAGGTCCACATCTGGCGTGCCCCACTTGTGGCAAATTTGGCGGAACACCTCTGGATGCAGGGACCATTCCCCCTGATCCAGCGTCTGGCAACTGAGAAAGTCCGCCTGCCAATTTTCTACGCCCGGAATGTGAATAGCGGAGATTACCGGCACGTGAAGTTCTGCCCATCTCAGAATGAGAGCCGCTTCCGCAGCCGCTGCTGAGCTCCTTGTTCCACCCTGGTGGTTCACGTACGCCACCGCCGTGGCGTTGTCCGATTGAACCCGAACCGGGAGGCCGCGTAGCCTTACCGTCCAGTGGGAGAGGCAGAGCCTGATTTCCCTCAACCCCCACACATTTATCGGAAGGCGGGATTCCTGCGCCGACCAACGGCCCTGGGCAGACAGCTGCCCCAGGACCCCCCCCCCCAGCCCGATAGGCTGGAGTCCGTCGTGACTATCGACCAATTCAGGGGGAGAAAAGACTTCCCCAACGTTAGAGCCGGGGCCCGAAGCCACCAGGTCAACGATCCTCTGGTCTGATGATCCAATCTGATCAGCTGGTCCAGGGACAGCGGAAACTTGTCCCACTGTGACAGAATCGCTCGCTGTAGGAGCCGAGTGTGACTCTGGGCGTAGGGTATCGCCTCGAAGGCTGAGACCATGAGCCCCAACACCCGCATACAGAAACCTAAGGAGGACCACTGGTGTGACAGCAGGGTTCGCACTGTTGCTTGCAGTGTACGTAACTTGGCCGGAGGTAAGAACACCTTCGCCTGCTCCGTGTCCAGAATCAGACCCAGATATTCCAGTCGACAGGACGGGGTCAATGTCAGCTTCTGCAGGTTGATCAACCAGCCGAAGCCTTTCAACAAGGCCATGGTGATAGCCAGATTCTCCTCCAGGGCCGAAGCAGACTCCGCTCACAGAAGTAAGTCGTCGAGGTATGCTACCACCGCAATGCCTCTCTGCCTCAATAGCGCCATCGATGGAGCCACCAGCTTGGTGAACACCCAAGGAGCCGAGGCCAGACCGAAGGGAAGTGCCACAAATTGGTAATGTAGATCCCCCACCGCAAAGCGCAGAAAACGCTGGTGCCGGGGACAAATGTGGACATGCAGATACACGTCCCTGATATCCAGAGACGCCATGAAGTCCCCTTGGTGCAGGACGGCCACGACCGATCGGACGGATTCCATCCGGAACTTTCACGCCTTCACAAAGTGGTTCAGCACTTTTAGGTCGGATCCCGAGGCAGACTTGCCGGGCCTTGAGCCCTTGCCCGCTGCACGAAAAAAACCTCTTCTGACCCGAAGAAGCAGGACCCTGCTTACGGCAGAAATCTCGCCGCCTGGGCTCCGGGAGAAAAGTACTCTTCCCCCCGGTGAAATCTTTAATGATTTCATCCAACTGTGCCCCAAAGAGCTGACCGCCCTGAAAGGGAAGATCCGTGAGGCCCTTCTTAGACACGCGGTCACCCGACCAACAGCGTAACCACAGCACCCGTCTGATAATGACTGCGAAAACAGACATCTTAAACAGCATGGGAAGCAGGTCCAAAGCTGCGTCACACAGGTACCGAAGAGCCTGTATCAGATGGTCCGCTCGCTGTGACGCCTCAAGCGAGCTCCCGCAGCTCAACTCATTGTGCAACACAGTCGCACACTCGGTAAGAGATTGCCCCACCATGGCTGACACCAGGGCTGGTCTCATGGCCGACTCCGCCAACAAGAACAGTGCCTTGGATACCGCCTCCGTCCGCCTATCGTCCGGATCCTTAAAAGAGGGAGACCCCTCCAAGGGGATGGTCGTTGCCTTATTCAGGCTAGCCACTGGAGGGTCCACTGCGGGGGATGCCCACTTCTTCACAAAACTATCCTTAAAGGGAGAGCGTACAGCGAAACTTTTGGGCAAGGAAAAGGTATTCTGCGGATGCTGCCATTCCTTATAGACCAGCTGGTCAAATAATTGATCATAGGGATAAGCCCTAGGGGACCTAGGTGGCTTAAAAGACCCACAAACGTATGCAGTCTCCTGCGACTCCCCGGCTTGGTCCAGTCGCAAGGACGCACGGATATTGGCGATCAGGGAGGCCACCAGCACCCTCTCGCGTGCTACCAAGGCCCCCTGGTCTTCCTCGCCATCCGAGGGCTCCAGTTCCCCATCTGAGAGCTCCACGGTGGTCCCCCGTGACCACCGAGGCCCCTTCCGGTTCAGAATCCTTCTCCGATGAAGGAGGGTGGTGGACGCTTTTTAGTCACCCCCTTAGCATGGCACCTCCTGGGGAAAAAATTCCCCCAATACGGAGCTTAGCTGATCCAGGGGAACCAGAGGCCCCAGCGCAGGTTGCGCTTCAACCGACTCCTCCTTGGAAGGACCCGCAGGTTCAGCTGTCATTGCGCCACCGGACACTGACAGGCCAAAAGGCCCTGACACCCCCACAATGCAGCCCCACCACTGCCCCACAGATCAACTGGGAGACACCCAGGAGGACTGCACCCACCGCTACCAGCACCCCAGGGAGAGCCCAGCTGTACTTGCTGTGTGTGATTGCCCTTTAAGCGATGCGTCCCAGTAGGAGTGCTTTGCCGCCAGTCAGGAGCCTGCGCCGCCCTGTGCCATCCACGCTGTCCCGAGTGAAAGAGGAAGAAGCGGCGTCAGCCACACGTTTTCATCCGCAGGCACATCAAACATGGCCACCGAGCGGTCACAAGAGGCCAAAGCCTGTTACACAGGCCGCGACTATGGCAAAATGGCCACTGGTCCATCACTAGAGGCCAAAATAGCCCACAAAATGGTCACGGCTACGGCAAAATGGCGGCTTTTTGAGCGCAGGGTGCGGTGCGGGGGAAGGGGGGGAGGGGATGTAGGAGGGGGCGACCCCGAGCAAGAGCACCCAGGGGGACCTGTAGCCCTAGAAACCCTCCACCGGTCAGCCTAGTCCGCTAAAATCGCCCAGCACCCCCCCTAGGGGGGGAGAGAGGGGGTCACTCACCAATCCGACGGGCGTAGCGGGTAGCCATCCAGTTGCAGACCTTCCTCCCATCTGGTGGAGAGGGATGATGCAGGCCAAGAGCCCCTGGACGTGAGCAGAGCCCGGTCACTGGGCGCAAGTGGGGGTCACCCACTGGCCTCCCGCACGGAACGGGTACGATGCGGCGGATCCGGCCAGGGCTAAGGGTAGCTCGCATCGGTCGGCCGTGCTGGGGACAGTTCAGGATTCGGGATATCCTCTATGCCCCAGCCGGATACTTGATAGCAGTCTTCTATCAGATAGCTTGAAAAGCCCAAGGAAGAAACAATCTGTGGAACCGCAGGTCCCAGCAGGGAACCAGGTCTAACTCCTTGCACTAGGCATAATAAAACTGATATGCTATGCAGAGCTGAGGGGTTATATGCTGGAGTGAGGACGGCCCCCTGGGAGGGGTCAGCTTGCTTTCTTTCTATTTGCCTAGTCTACTCCTAGTAGGATGTGCATAAACCCCACTTGTCAATGAAGGGCTGCGTCTATCAGTGAACGTAAGAGAAATAATGGTGGCCACACAAAATATTGACACTTTGGGCTCAATTTGGACATTTTCACTTAGGGGTGTACTCACTTTTGTTGCCAGCGGTTTAGGCATTAATGGCTGTGTGTTGAGTTATTTTGAGGGGACAGCAAATTTACACTGTTATACAAGCTGTACACTCACTACTTTACATTGTAGCAAAGTGTCATTTCTTCAGTGTTGTCACGTGAAAAGATAGAATAAAATATTTACAAACATGTGAGGGGTGTACATGTTGGGTATCAATTTACTCAGCATAACATTATCTTTCACAATATGGAAACAAATTGGGCTAACTTTCCTACTCTCTTATTTTTTAATTAAAAAAAGTGTATTTTTCCCCCCAAAAAAATGTGTTTGTAAGACCGCTGTGCAAACACAGTGTGACATAAAGTATTGCAACAACTGCCATTTTATTCTCTAGGTCTAGGGTGTTTGAAAAATGAATATATAATGTTTGGGGGCTCTAAGTAACTTTCTAGCAAAAAAAAAAAAGATTTTAACTTATAATCAAAAAGTTTGAAAAATAGGCCCGGTCCTTAAGTGGTTAGAATGCTGTAAGCCTCCCACATCAAATGCAGATAATTAACTTTATGAATAACTGACAATTTACACTTTGACTGGAGCTTTATTTGACCAAAGAATACTATTCTCATTCATCTACAGCCAATCAGCAAGAGCACGCATGCGCAGTAAATTGACTCCCTCACATGCGCAGTACGGAGGCAGCGGGAGCGCGCACGCTCCGCCAGCTGTCAGTCTCCCCCCTCTTCCCCCGGCGATGTCAAGCTGTCGCCTGTCAGGTCGCCGCGCAGGCGCAGAGCCGATCTGTCAGTCTTCCTCTCCCTCGCGCACGCGCACTGGCCTGTTTGTTTATTATTAGTGCGCGGAGGGAAGATGGCGGCGTCCTCCCTGGAACAGAAACTCTCTCGTCTGGAGGCCAAGTTGAAGCAGGAGAACCGAGAGGCCAGGAGGAGGATCGAGCTAGAGATCAGCCCGCAGCGTCCACGGCCTAGTAAGGACGACAGAGGAGAAGGGAGGGGGAAGGGCAGCAGGGAGTATGGAGGGCCCTGTGTGGGGGAGGGGGGCAGGATGCTAGGACCCCTACAGGTAGGCAGCCTGACATCTGATGGAGCCCCTTCCCCGGCTGGTGAGTGGAGTCAGGAACTCTTTACAAGGGCTGGCTGTGTGCTGTACATGGAGGGGGGGGGGGGGGGGGA
>BLSH010348234.1:268755-298356 GCA_018402905.1 Glandirana rugosa
AAGGTCCATCGAGGCACAGGAGTGGTGGGGGGGTCCTAAAACCACACCACGGGTGGGTTCTAGAGTGGTAGGATGAATGAAGGTACAGGAGCGAAGGTGTTACAGGAAAGATTTCCCTGGATTAGACTCGGGAGCTAGGAAGGTACAAGGGTATAGAGGGTGGAAGGGTTCCTAGAAAGATGTTACTGGTACGAACTCAGGTCGTGTGGAGGTACAGTGATGCACAGGAGTAGAGGGGTCTCGAGAAAGACATATCGCATTTCGGTGGTAGGAAGGTGGATGGACACACGAAAAGGATTTATGGAGATACGAGGACATGGAGGTAGGTAGGATGGTGAGATCAGGGGTGGACACTACACTGAGAGCCCGGGGGGAGGTGAGAACATAGAGGTAGGTAGAAGGATGGTGAGATCAGGGGTGGGCACTACACTGAGAGCCTGTGGGAGGTGTGAGATGAAGGAACATGGAGGGTTTGGGGTTTGTTCTTTTAGGAAAAGCACACAGGTAGGTGGAAGGATGGTGGCTTTACGCTATACAGAAAGAGCTCTGGGGAGATGAGGACACGTAGTGACATGGAGGTGTGCTGGACTCAAGCATGGTCATTGTAGAAAGATCCTTGGGAAGGTGGGAGATATGGGAACATGGAAGGATCGAGGGCTCAGATTAGGTCCCTTTAGAAAGGACATTGTGGAAGCGAGGACATGGAAGTAAGTAGGATGGTGAGATCTTGGGTGGGCACCACACCAAAATCCTGGGGGGGTGGTGAGGACACGGAGCTACCTGGAAGAGTGCTGGACTCAAGGATGGTCTTTGCAGAAAGAGACTTGGAGGGAGGTGGGAGATGAAGGTACATGGAAGGATGGAGGGCTCAGAGTAGGTCCCTTTAGAAAGGACAGGTTGGAAGGATGGCAGCTTTGCTCTTTACAGAAAGAGCTCTGGGGAGATGACGATATGGAGGAGTGCTGGCCCCAAGGATGGTCATTGCAGAAAGAGCCTTGAGGGAGGTGAGGACATGTAGTGTCATGGAAGAGCTCTGGACTCAAGACTGGGGGAGGAGGTTGGAGATGAAGGAACATGGAAGGATGGAGGGGTCCGAGTTGGTCTCTTTAGAAAGGACATTGTGGAAATGAGGACATGGAGGTAGGTGGAAGGATGGTAGCTTTACTCTATACAGAAAGCACTCTGGGAAAGTGAGGGCATGTGGTCATGTGGAAGGATACTGGACTCAAGGATGGTCATTGCAGAAAGAGCCTTGGGAAGGTGGGAAAGTTGAAGGATGAAGGGCACAGTGTAGGCCTCTTTAGAAAGGACATTGTGGAAGTGAAGACATGGAGGTAGGTGGAAGGATGGTGCGATCAGGGGTGGGCACTACACAGAGCATTGGGGGAGGTGAGGACATGTAGTGACATGGAAGAGTGCTGGACTTAAGGATGGGCACTACAGAAAGAAACCCGGGGATGGGAGGACATGCAAGAACATGGAAAGATGGAGGGCTCAAGGTTATATGGAAAGATGGAGGGCTCAGGGTTAGTCCCTTAAGAAGGGAAATTGTGGAAGGGTGGACATGGAGGTAGGAAGGATGGTGAGACCAGGGATGGGCACTACACAGAGCCTGGGGGGAGGTGAGAACATGTACTGACCTGGAAGAATGCTGGACTCAAACATGGCCATTTCAAGAGGAGCCCTAAGTAGGTGAAAGGATGACGAGATCAGGACTAGGCAGTACAGAAGTAGACTTGGGGGAGGTGAGGACATGGAAGAATGCTGGCCTCAAGAATAGGCACTACAGAAGGAGACTTGGGGAAGGTGGGAGATGCAAGGACATGGAAGGATGGTGGAATCAGAGTAAGGAAGTGAGAACATTCAGGCAGTTGTAGGGGTGGCCTTTACAGAAGGAGCCCTTGGGAGTTGGCGACATGCAGGGTCATTGAAGGATAAAGGGCTCAGGATTTCTCTTTAGAAAAGACATTGTGGAAGTGAAGACAAAGAGATAGGTGGAAGGATGGTAGCTTTGCTCTATACAGGGAGGAAGTGAGGACATTTATGTACACAGAAGGATGGCCCTGCTTTAGAGAGGCGAGAGATGTACAGTGAGGGAAAAAAGTATTTGATCCCCTGCTTATTTTGTACGTTTGCCTGCTGACAAAGAAATGATCAGTCTATAATTTTAATGGTAGGCTTATTTTAATAGTGAGAGACAGAATAACAACAAACATATCCAGAAAACCGCATTTCAAAGAAGTTATAAATTGATTTAAATTTTAATGAGTGAAATAAGTTTTTGACCCCTTTGCAAAACATGACTTAGTACTTGGTACTTGGTGGCAAAACTCTTGTTGGCAATCAGAGGTCAGATGTTTCTTGTAGTTGACCACCAGGTTTGCACACATCTCAGGAGGGATTTTGTTCCACTCCTCTTTGCAGATCTTCTCCAAGTCATTAAAGTGGAGTTCCTGACGTTTGTTTGTTAAGTCAGCAGCTACAAAAATTGTAGCTGCTGACTTTTAATAAACAGCCACTCACCTGTCCCATTATCCAGCGCTGTACTCACCACAGCCGTGTTCTCCTCATGTCCTCCCTCGGAGGCACCAGCATCTCTACTATGGGCACCCCAGCTGTGACAGCTTGCAGCTTCACATCCGGGTGCCCACTGCACATGGGCGAGCAGCATTGCTGTCTGTGACTGGTCCCGACGTTTTCTAGGACCTGTCGTGTCCCAGAAGACTTTGGGAGGGAGACGACCGGAATGGAAGTGGGAGCAGGTACCTGTCAAATTCGGGTACCTACTCTCTCTTCACAACCAGGAGATGTGGAGGAGGCCTAAAAGCGGAACTTCCACTTTTGGGTGGAATTCCGCTGTAAGGTTTCAAGGCTGACGTTTGGTAACTCGAACCTTCAGCTCCCTCCCACATGTTTTCGATGGGATTAAGGTCTGGAGACTGGCTAGGCCACTCCAGGACCTTAACCCGTTCCCGCTGACCATACACAAATATGCAGCCTCGACTTGAAGGGGCTGTACCAGGGTGAGGCCTGCGGCTGCTTTTTAGAGCCAGCGGTCAGCTTTCTTGGGATAACAACCGAGCGGCTAAGAAGCCGCTCGGTTGTTATCCCAAGCAGCGGGAAGGGACCCCAGGTCCCTCCATAAAGAGTACCTGTCACTGCCTATTACTGTCACAAGGGATGTTTACATTCCTTTTGACAGCAATAAAAGTGATCAGAATTTTTTTTGCAAAGGGACAATAAAAAAAATAAATAAGAAGAAAAAAATTTAAAGCGCCACATCCTTCTGTGCTTGTGGCCAGAAGCGAAGACATACTTAAGTTGTGACCGCAAATGTAAACGGTGTTCAAACCACGCGTGAGGTATGGCCGCAATCGTTAGAGCGAGAGCAATAATTCTAGAACAAGACCTCATCTGTAACTCTGAACTGGTAACCTTTAGAAATGTGTAAAGCGTCGCTGTAGTACCGTAGTCTATCACCATTCCACATGATATGTTTGGTATCTATTTACTCAGCGTAACATCATCTTTCACATTATACAAGAAAATTGGCCTATCTTGACTGCTTGTTTTTTAATTCATTAAAGTGTAGAATGTAGAAACATAGAAGGATAGTGTGCTCAGGACTAGTCAATATCAAAGGAACCTTGAGGAAGTGAGGGCATTCAGGAACATTTTGTGGAAGGATTGTAGCTTTGATCTGTAAAGAAAAAGCAAAGCAAAAGGGATGTGAGAACATTCAAATATGTGAAAGGGTGGGTTATATAAAAGAAGCTTTGAGAAGGTGAGGACATACAGGTACAAAGGGATGATCTGTACAGAAAGAGCATTTGGGAGGGAGAACATGCTGGTACATGAAGTATAGAGGCTTCAAGGTTGGTCACTAGAGATAGAACTTTGAGGAAGTGAAGGCATTCAGATAGGTGGAAGGATGGTAGCTTTGCTATATACAGAAAGAGCCATGAGGAGGTGAGAACATACAGATGTATTGGAGGATGTCCTTTACAGAAGGAGCCGTGGACATATGGGGACATGTAGGTATACAGCTGGGTGGTCTCTATAGAAAGAGCTTTGAGCAGGTTGGGAGACATAGGTACATGGAAGGATGGTTTCTATAAGGAACAAATTGGGCAGGTGAGGACATGCAGGTACACAGAAGGATGATCTGTACAGAAGGAGTACCGCAGAGCTGTTGACATGCAGGTACATGGAAGGATATTCTCTACAAAAAGAGGTGGAAGATGTAGGTACATGGAAGTATGGTATTTGGTCATTACAGAAAAAAAAAAAAAAGCCTTGGGGAGGTGGGAGATATAGAAACATGGAATGGTGGTCTCATAAGAAAGCGCTTTTGGGGTGGAGAGGACATGCAGAAAGATGGAACAATGATCTTTACAGAAGGAGCCTTGGGCAAATGAGGGCATTCATTACATAGAAGTATGTTCTCTTCAAAAAGAGTCTGGAGGGAGATGGAAGATGTAGGTATATGAAAAATTGATCTCTATAGAAAGAGCTTTGAGAGCATGCAGGTCCATGGATTGATAGTCTGTAAGAGCCATTGACAGACAAGTGAGGACATGCAGGTACATGGAATGATGGTCTGTAAGAGCCATTGACAGACAAGTGAGGACATGCAGGTACATGGAATGATGGTCTGTAAGAGCCATTGACAAGTGAGGACATGCAGGTCTGTGGATTGATAGTCTGTAAGAGCCATTGACAAGTGAGGACATGCAGGTACATGGAATGATAGTCTGTAAGAGCCATTGACAAGTGAGGACATGCAGGTACATGGAATGATAGTCTGTAAGAGCCATTGACAAGTGAGGACATGCAGGTACATGGAATGATGGTCTCTGCAGAAAGAGCTGTGGCCCAATGGGGACATGCAGGTTCATGAAATTATGGTCTCTACAAAAAGCGCCTTGGGAGGGTGGGAGATGCAGGTACACGGAAGGTTGGTCTTTACAAAAGGGGCATTGGACAAGTGAGAACCTGCAGGTAGTACATGGAAAGACCATGTCTGCAGAAAGGACTTGTGCAGGCAAGAGCATGCAGGTACATGGAAGAATGGTCTCTATAAAATGATTCTTAGGGAGGTGAAAACATGCAGACACATGAAAATATGGCCTCTACAGTAAGGGCTTTGTGCAGACGAGTACATGCATGTACATAGAAGAATGGTCTATACCAGTGTTTCTCAACTCTAGTCCTCAAAGCACCCAAACAGGTCATGTTTTCAGGCTGTCCATTATTTTGCACAGGTGATTTGATCAGTTTCACTTACTTAGTAATTACCACAACTGTTTCATCTGCGGGAAATCCTGAAAACATGACCTGTTGGGGCGCATTGAGGACTGCGGTTGAGAAACATTGCTCTATACAGAAAGAACTTTGGTGCAATGGAAGTACATTGAAGGATGGTCTGTAGAGGCAGATTTTTGGGGAGGTGAGGACATTCACATACAGGAAAGGATTGGCTCTACAGAGAGAGCCATAGAAAGGGGCAGTGATGCACATGCATGGAAGGATGGTGGACTCAGGAACAGACTCTGCAGGAAGAATGGTATCATACTCTACTAAGAGGTGATCAGGGTTACAAGTGTCCCCAAAACGCATGTACCTGTTTGGGAATGCTGATACTTACCAAGTATTTCTTTTTGAGGTGAACTTACCTTATATACCTCTTGACAGATATAGCGCATTATTCAAAGTTGCCCCTCATTATGTTTGCGGAAACCCTAAAATCTTTTGACTGTTAATCTCCTTGGTACACGTACCACTGTTGAAGAAGGTGTTTATTAATCAAGAGTTACAAATGTCCTTGAGTACTCGGCAGTGTTAATTTTGGCAGCAGATTTTGATTTAGTCTTAGTTTTTTGACTAAAAGGCCATTTTTAGTTTTTATCCATTTTTGTCATCTGCAATTGTTTTTGTTTTAGTCATTTAGTTGACTAAAATCTCCAGTACATTTTAGTCATCTGAAATCGAATGGGTTTAGTTAAATTGTGATGGATTATTTAAGAGAATTATAGGTTTGGGGATTTTTTCTCCATTAGGCCTCATACACATGGACGTTTCTTAAAAAATAAACAAAGCCTCAGGCCCGACGTCAAGGGAAAAAAAATCAGCGTTTTTCGGCATTATGCACCGGCGTTAGTGGGTGTCAATATGCGTTTAAAAAAAAAAAAATCATCCCTCTGCTATTTTTCAACCTAAAAACGTCAGCGTCAAAAAACGCCGGTGAACGCTGGTACGGCGATAGTTGGCGTTAGTGAGCGTTTTGCGGCTTCGGCGTCAAAAAACGCCAAAACGTTACAGCCTCAGAATGCGCTGGCCGTGGGTTCTAGTTTCAGCTCACTAACGCCGATACCATCTACAGCTCAAAAACGTCGGCGTTTTTATGGGGCCATTGACTAACATGGAGAGCTGCAAAAAATGCCAGAAAACGCCGGCGTCAAAAAACGTCCTTGTATTAGAGGCCTTATATGTACCTAGATGGATGCAGCATTTTTCCGATGCTGCATCTGTCCCACAGCGCTTCTACCATGAGAACCGAGGCATCGAACACCGCCGATGGCTCGGTTCTCACAGATCCCCGAGCAGAGAGCTGCTGGCTGTCAACCAGCAAGCCCATCGCTCTGCTCCTCCACGCTCATTGGAGCGCTGAGCTGTGGAGGGGCTGGAATCTGCCGTCTCAGTCTCTCAGTGGCTCGGTGAGAGGCTGAGATGGCTGTCGGTCCAGTACCTGGCGGATCCCGACTCTCATTGTCATGATGCTCGATGCCTGGCCCGACTTTTGTGACGTCAGCAGAGAGCAGGCTTTAGTCTGCTCGGGCTTTAAGCATTTCTCTACAATTTCTAAACTCATTATATACTCCTGAAGTAAAGAAAATGCAATATGTTATTAAGGTTTGAACAAACTCACAGCCACAGATTTAGCCTCCCTGGGTGGTCTGAGAAGGCCTGTAATGCTACACAGTGCTCTGGATGGTGGTCTGAGGCCTGTAATGCTGCACAGTGCTCTGGATGTTGGTCTGAGGAGGCCTGTAATGCTGCACAGTGCTCTGGACATTAGGGGTGTTGAATATAATCGTAGAATCAATGCATCGCGATTCAGCTGTCCTCCGATTCACCATCGATGCTACGACCGGCATAATCGATTGACCGGTGACGTCATCGGGACTTGCCCTGCCCCTCCTGGGAGAGCGCTCCCAGTGTACCCTACTTACAAATGTTAAACTAACTGTGTCTGATTGAATCCCCTCTTATAGTATGTTAAGTGCCCCACTGTACATGCCTTTTAAAAAATATGTAGTTATATACTGCATTTCAGACTGTTCCTTGGCGCTCATGTGACTGCCCGGCCCGCGGCCCTCTCCCAATCTGACAGCTACAGCAGGCAGGGCTGACAATCCCCCCCCACTGACAACAGCTGGGAGAAGGGTGAAGAGCAGCAAGCGGCGAACTGGGCAGTCTGAGTCACATGAGAGCCGAGGAACAGTCTGAAATGCGGTATATAGCTACATTATTTTTTTTAAAGGCATGTCAGGGTGTATTTGATTTAAATCAAGTCTATTTAAATCACAATTTAAATCATGGTTTAAATCACTAGTAAAAAGGTTTGATTTAAATTAACTCGGTTTAAATCACAATTTTTAAAGAGCAACTGTCATCTCTGTCCCGCAGTGGCTCCTCCTCTGACCCACTGTTGACTCACTGACAGTTCCATTCACTTTAATGGCACGGCTGGTGCTGCGGCAGTGACACAACAAGGTGAAAGACGTGGCGGCAGCAGGTGAGTGGATGCCCGCTAACCGGCGCTGCCATGATGGATCTGAAATGACAGGTGCTCTTTAAATGTAAGGACTTATTCTTGCTGATAGTTAGAATCTTTAATATTTGCAAACAAAATGAAGGTTCCCTATTTAAAATAATAAGCTGTCAGGTTAGTAAAACAGCGATATCAGAACCGATTCAATCATACAGTTTGTAGTGTACATAGATTTGCAAAACAATGGGATAAAGGAATATTCCTGAACTTTGTTTTATCTCATGATTACTGTGAAATTGGCCGATTTATATTCTTCCTCATATTTGCGATAAAAAAAAAATCGCAATCGGCGTTTATTGATTGGTTTGCGCAAAAGTGGTCGCGTTTACGGATGATGAGAATTTCATTTTTGGGGTTTTTTTTTTTTTTTTTTTTACTAGTAATGGCGGCGATCTGCGATTTTTAGCGGTACTGCGATATTTCAGCGGACATGTCGGATTATTTTGACACTTTTTTGGGACCATTGGCATTTATACAGCGATCAGTGCTATAAAAATGCACTGATTACTGTGTAAATGCCATTGGCAGTGAAGGGGTTAACCTGCAGGGGGCGCTCTAAGGGTTAACTATGTTCCCTGGGCGTGTTCTAACTGTAGGGGGACTTCACTATCTGGGGAAGGGAAGTGGTCACAGCCTTCGTATACAGGAAGGCTGTGATCACAGCCCTTCCCCCTTCACACAGAGTGGAGGTCCGTGTTTACATACACGGACCTCCGTTCCTCCGCTCGGGGGGGCCATCGCGGGTAGCCGGCGGCAATCGAAGCTGCCGCACCCGCTCCCTGGCCCCCCCTGGACACAGCGCGCGGGCGCGCCTCCGGCGGCGCGCGCTCACTAAACTCGATCCCGCAGCCGCCGTCGTATGACGGCGTTTTGCGGGAACGAGCCACTTTGTCGCCGTCAATTGTCGGCAAGCGGTTAAAATAAATGTGATAAAAATCAAAAAAATCTGATTTTTTTATTTATTTATTTATTTATTTTTTAAATCATTGATTTTTATCCACCCTAAGGCATGTAGGGGCACTTAATGTACTATAAGAGGGGATTCATTAAGACACAGTTTAACACGTGTAAGTAGAGTACATATGAGTTTGTACTCTGCTTACAACTCGTACTGGCCCCTTGCTGAGAGTTCAACTCCATCTTCCCGTTCACACCTCCCACTGTGTTAACTCCTAGTGTGCTGGAATGTGCAAAATCGCTTCTGGAAGACTGGTCAAACATTCCCATAGACCAGTGGTTCTCAACTCCGGTCCCCGGGACCCACCAACAGGCCAGATTTTAAGTATTACCTTGGGGAGATGAAGACTAGAATACTGCAATCACTGAGCAGAAAATTCCATCACTTGTGATGTATTTCAGTTATCCTGCAAACCTGGCCTGTTAGTGGGTCCCGAGGACCGGAGTTGAGAACCACTGCCATAGGCACTCCTAAACCTTGTGGACAGCCTTCCCAGAAGAGTTGAAGCTGTTATAGCTGCAAAGGGTTGGCCAACTCAATATTGAACTCTACAGACTAAGACTGGGATGCTATTAACGTTGATGTGCGTGTAAAGGCAGATGTCCCAATACTTTTGTTAATATATAATGCAGGGTTTCTCAACCAGGGTTCCGTGGAACCCTAGGGTTCCTCCAGGAGGTTGCAAGGGGTTCCTTTAGCAATGGTCAATTTCTACCTCTCAGATAAATTCCCAATGGCATCATTGATCTTTTTAACTATCTGTAAGGGGTAATTCTTCCCAATGACTACAAGTGTAGGGAGCATTCTTCCCATTCACCATCACACTAATCTATCATAAGTTTTAGATTTTTTATTTTTAGCAGGGGTTCCCCGAGACTGGAGAATAATTTCAAGGGTTCCTCTGTGTTGAAAAGGTTGAGAAAGGCTGATATAGTGTATCAGAATATTCAGCTGTTAAATAGATTGCATTTTGACTGTATTGCATGAATATAGTGCCAACATCATATGGGTCGTTGAAACCTATAGGTGTAGTCTAGGGATGCACCGATTACCTGTTTCTTTTTTACCAGCAAGTAAGAGTACCAATACTTGTACTCAAGTACTCACCGATACCAATACCTTTGCAGTGCGATTTGAGCCCATACAAAATGAATGGGCTCAAATCTCACTGCAAAGTATTGCATGCAATTTAAAAGAAATGTGGTGCGATTCCTGTCCGAATTGCATGCTGTTTCCCCGCACAGCTCCTGTGTGAACCCTG
This sequence comes from Glandirana rugosa, assembly GCA_018402905.1. Classification (NCBI taxonomy): domain Eukaryota; kingdom Metazoa; phylum Chordata; class Amphibia; order Anura; family Ranidae; genus Glandirana; species Glandirana rugosa. Next base: position 278,809 of record BLSH010348234.1, read on the forward strand.
GCTCAAGTCAATTTTAACAAGCCTAGGCTTCTCACAGGAGCAGTCTGGAAACCACAATGTGATTTGGACAGGAATCGCATCGCATTCCTGTTCAAATTACATGCAATTATTTGCAGTGCGACTTGAGCCCATTCATTTTATATGGGCTCAGATTGCACTGCAAAGATATCGGTTTTAGGTATCCAAGCATTTGCACAAGTTCAAGTACTCGTGCAAATGCTTAGGGGTTGATTTACTAAAACTGGAGTGCAAAATCTAGTGCAGTTATGCATGGTAGCCAATCGGCTTCTAACTTCAGGTTATCTAATTAAGCCTTGACAATAAAACCTGGAAGCTGATTGGCTTCCAAGCAGAGTTGCACCAAATTTTGCAATCTCCAGTTTTAGTAAATTCCCTCCCCTCGTTGTCGGAGCATGCTCTCCTCTGCCCTGCAGCTGCTGCTGGCTGACATGGGAGATCAGCCAGCAGCTAAGTGTACATCTTTGCTACACAGATTAGTTAGCATGTTTAACAGGTAACATGTTACTAATGCACCCTGGATTCCCCATGCCTCATTGTGACAGAGAGCAGGGGATCCTCTCCCCGCACCCACTATTACAATTTAAAAACTGCAGCTGCATGGGGCTCTGCCCGCACAGCCATGTAACACAGATCTGCAAATTAATGAACTACAAGTCCCATCTGCCACCGCAGCAGACGGCTTCTAGTTCTGAGCCCCGGTTCACATATGTGCGATGCGGGAATCTGTGTGATTACAGAGCAAGTTCCCGCATAGCATTCTTCCCGCAGCTGCTGCGGGTGTCATTAGAAAGTTAATGTCACCCCCAGTTTTGTTCACAGATCGCAGCGTGAACTGTCAACTCGCACATGAATCGGATCGCATGGGTGAGAACACCCATGCGATGTGATTCCACTGCAGGAAAAAAAAGGTCCGTGAACCTTTTTTTTTTTTTTTTGTGCAAATCTAATGCGAGTTCAGCCATACAACTGTATTTCTGAACTCTCATTGCTCAGAGAACGCATGCGATTGGCACCCGCACCGCAGGTTCCGATCACATGCGTTTTCTGAGCAATGAGTGATGCAATGTACTGCAAGCTCCTAAAAAAAAAAAAAAAAAAAAAAAAAAAAAAAAAAAATGAATGCGCATTTTTTCCTACAAAAAAAGTGTTTTGTTAACCCAAAAAATAGATATCCTGGTCCCTTTAAAGCAGATCAAACAGCACCGTGATTGTGCTATGTAATCTGCCGCTCTCTAAACTGTAAAAAAACCTTCCTGATCCTACCCCTTCCTGTATCCCCCTCTCTTTGCTGACCACAAAAATCAGGGCTGCTGAGCCCTGACCATTGTGGTCAGCGTATGTCCCTTCGTCATCCGCAGCCCTGCTCTGCTCTCCTCTGTCCCCCTCACCCCCTGCTCACTGCCTGTCAACTCCCCCTCCCCGCTGCTATTAGTGAAAATAAAACATGATAAATGCTCCCTGCCAGCCCCTCTATTATAGCCTGGCATACCACACTGTATTGGTCTTTTATAAAAACGAGGGGCTTGTAAATACCAATTTTTAGTGTGATTCAGGCCACGTGACTATCTGCCTGTTTTCAGGGCTACTGCAGGAGGGGTTGAGTGGCCATGGGACCTCCCAGGCTGACGTCAGAGGGAGATCTCGGCCCCTCCTGCAGAAGCCATCCATCAGAGTTGTACAGCGGCCACGAGTCATGTGACCAGCCTGAAGACGGCTCTAAATGGTATTTACAAGCCTCCAGGCTCTAATAGAGGGGCTGGCATAGACTTAATAAAATGGGTTAACAAACACTTTAATGTTTTAGTGCTCAGGCTCTAAAGCTAGCCATACATATGTGGATTAGAGGGCTGAACAAAAAAAAATCTAACCGATTTTCTTCATCCATACTAAGCAGTGCAGATGAACTATTCTCCTGCTGTGGCTATTATAATACCTGGACAGCAGTTGTGCTTGATTGGATGCAGCCTCTATTCATCCAACAATTTTCCAATTGGCTTGTTGTCGTGTGGACAGGTGTAGACGCGGCTGAAAATTCAGTTCCTGTATAGCCTACTTACGAGGAGAATGGGATTGGCTAACAACCTGCCACCACTAAGAAGTGGCCATTGAATTTGGTCAAATCCAGGATGAGCAGTTTTAAAGATTAGTGCCTTGAAAAAGTATTCACACGCCTTGACATTTTCCACATTTTGTCATGTTACAACCAAAAACGTAAATGTATTTTATTGGGATTTTATGTGATAGACCAGGATTATGCAATTAGCGGACCTCCAGCTGGTGCAGAACTACAAGTCCCATGAGGCATAGCAAGACTCTGACAGCTACAAGCAAGACACCCAGAGGCAGAGACATGATGGGAATTGTAGTTTCGCAACAGCTGGAGGTCCGCTAATTGCATATCCCTGTGATAGACCAACACAAAGTGGCACATAATTGTGAAGTGAAAGGAAAATGATAAATGGTTAATAGTTTTTTTTACAAATAAATATGTGAAAAGTGTGGCGTGCATTTGTATTCAGCCCGCTTATCTAGTGGAACCAATTGCCTTCAGAAGTCACCTAATTAGTAAATAGAGTCCATCTGTGTGTATTTTAATCTCAGTATAAATACAGCTGTTCTGTGCAGCCCCCAGATGTTTGCTAGAGAACCTTAGTGAACAAACAACAAGAAAAACGCTAGACCGGTCAGGGATAAAGTTGTGGAGAAGTATAAAGCCAGGGTTGGGTTATAAAAAAAATCTCCCAAGCTTTGAACATCTCATGAAGCTCTGTTCAATCCATCATCCAGAAATGGAAAGAGTATGGCACAACTGCAAACCTACTAAGACATGGCCATCCACCTAAACTGACAGGCTGGACAAGGAGAGCATTAATCAAAGAAGCAGCCAAGAGGCCCATGGTAACTCAGGAGGAGCTGCAGAGATCCACAGCTCAGGTGGGAGAACCTGTCCACAGGACAACTATTAGTCGTGCACTCCACACATCTGGCCTTTATGGAAGAGTGGCAGCAAGAAAGCCATTGTTGAAAGAAAGCCATAAAAAGTCCCGTTTGCAGTTTGTGAGAAGCCATGTGGGGGACACAGACCAAATTGAACTTTTTGGTCTGAAAGCAAAATGCTATGTGTGGCGGAAAACTAACACTGCACATCACCCTGAACACACCATCCCCACCGTGAAACATGGTGGTGGCAGCATCATGTTGTGGGGATGCTTTTCTGCAGCAGGGACAGGGAAGCTGGTCAGAGTTGATGGGATGATGGATGGAGCCAAATACAGGGCAATCTTAGAAGAAATCCTGTTAGAGTCTGCAAAAGACTTGAGACTGGGGCAGAGGTTCACCTTCCAGCAGGACAACGACCCTAAACATACAGCCAGAGCTACAATGTCAGGGGTCTCCTGATTATGGCCCTCCAGTTGTTCAAGAACTACAATTCCCATCAAGCCTAGTCATGTCTGCGAATGTCAGAGTTTTATAATGCCTCATGGGACGTGTAGTTCTGCAACAGCTGGAAACGTGGAACATTTCAGTGGGTATGAATACTTTTTCAAGGCACTGTATAATCTGTGTGGCATAATGGGTTTCTTTTCCTCCAATGTGTCATAATTTTCTAGCTATTTTTTGTTTTTTTCAACTAGCTTTCTTTGGCAAAAGTAATCAAGAAGATTAAGGCAACCTGCCACCATCCTTAGCATATGAATATAGATATACAAGCTGTTTTTGGCTGGTTGCATTGATCCATTTGGTTATTTGTCATCAAAATGTGCTTGAAATTGCTGAAAGCATGTCACATGTTTGGGCAGCATTAGAACATGGAAATTGGTTCAGTGAAAACTTAAAGTAAGCCATTGATTTTATTTCCAATCAGAATCTTAATCCAACTGAGACGTGTTAACACCTTTGTTTTGCTACTGAAGGAGAATACAATTAAGGCATGTGAATTGCTTTCCAGAAGAAAGGCCATACACCCGCTGTTTATGTAGGGCAGTGGTTCTCAACTCCGGTCCTCGGGACCCACTAACAGGCCAGGTTCGCAGGATAACTGAAATACATCACAGGTGATATCATTTGCTGCTCAGTGATTGCTGTATTCTAGTCTGCATCTCCCCAAAGTAATACTTAAGATCTGGCCTGTTGGTGGGTCCCGAGGACCAGAGTTGAGAACCACTGATGTAGGGGCACAGCTGGAATTGGGGTGATACAAATGAATACCTCTTGCTCCAGTGGATTTTCAGTAGGGTTTGGTGAACACATAGAGCTCAGTGGGCTTGGTGCTCCCTAGAGACCCATCTACAAAAGGTCTTGGTGTAGCCAACGATCACGTACATTCTTTGACAATATGCAAAGCAAAAAAATTAGGCACGAGCCATGTTCATTTAAGGAGTACAAAGATGGCTCCCGGAATGTTTCCTGCATTGTGTTCACTTAGAGATTAAATGTTTTCATTTTATGTGTATGGAAAATGTGTTTTATATCTTCATATTCTCCATTTCATTTGACCTTTTCCCTGCCATCCAGACTCCATTGCTGTGTTCTTTATTTTCAGTCATTGTCCTCCCGTGTTACTCCTTCCTGTGTTCTCTTCTTTAAATGTCCTTTCTCCTCTTCAGACCATAATCTGCTCTTGTTTCCTGTTCTCTCCTGGGTTACTTTGTATTTTACGTTGATTTTTTTTCCCCTATTTCTCCCCCAGTTATTCTCATCACTCTAAGCCCCACGCCCGCTCCATCCCAGCGAGCAGGTATCGGATCGCCCTTCTCAGCTCCTTACTTGCTCCAGGCACAGCTAACTTCCACTTATGTCACTCTTAACATGCACCCCCCCTTTTAAATTCATTTTATTGTGTTTTCTTAATCTGCCCCTTCATGTGTATCTACAGCCCCCCCTCTTCCTCAGTCTTCTGCTCATGCTTGGCATCGCTCTCCCACCTGTCTTTGTGCATGGGATGGGGAATGTTGCATGCAGTGTGGATCTGGCATGTAGACTTTGTACAGAGCATGAGCTCAGGGAAACCTAACAAACAGGGCAATGTTGGAGAACAAAAGGTAGCATTTATGGCAAATGTGATACTGTAAGGTAAGATAGAGCTGGCTTAAGAATGACTGTATATGTATTGTGTTCCTTTATGTCTGTATAGGTTTCTACCTGGGGAAAACCATTAAAAGATAAGTGCTTAAGCCTCAATTCACACTAGTGCAACTCCCAGTGAGACTTTGAAGTGCAACTTTCATGCTTCTTTTGTACTGTATGGCACTCAAGTCGTAAAAAAGTCGCAACAAAGTAGTGCAGGAACCTTTTTTAACCGCTTCACCCCTGGAAGGATTTCCCATGTTAGGACCAGAGCACTTTTTGCAATTCGGCACTGCGTCGCTTTAACTGACAGTTGCACGGTCGTGCGACGCTGTACCCAAACAAAATTTGCGTCCTCTTTTCCCCACAAATAGAGCTTTCTTTTAATGGTATTTGGTCACCTCTGCATCATTTTTGATTGCCGCTATAAATAAAAAAATACTAATAAAAGCCCGGCAATTGAATCTAGATGAGATAAACTGCCAGTATCAGCGCTCTTGATGCAAAAAAATTAATAGTGGTTGATACATACATTAGTATGACATAAATCAATCCATGCATAAACCAAATTAATAAAGCATCTAAATATCCAAAAAACATAATAAGAATAGCTGCTGCTTTAAAATCACAGTTCATAATCAATTGCACCTCAATAGTCACATAGGTAAAATGAGATGCAAGCAGCACTAAATAGTCCTTATAAAATAGTCCAATGAAACTTCTTGGTGATTGATGCATCCACATAGGGTTACAATCATGCTCCAATGTTAACCGCCACCACACCGCGTGAAAAAAACTCGGGAAGAACAATCCCCCCTAAATGGATACACTCACCAGAGATAAGCCAACAGTAAACCTTTAGATCTCAATGGTGTCACCATTTGTTTCTCATCCACTTTTCACTGGTCAAATCCCTGGTATGTGTGTGGTCAAAGATCTGATTGATCAGGGGCGAACACACTAGTAAAAGATAAATAGCACATCACATAGCATCTCATAACATGAATCAATCAGCTGCGGACACTTCCGTCTCACCGCTCCTACGAGCCGTAGCGGCGTTCACGGGCACGGAGGGGTCCCAGCTGATGCAGACTGAAAACCGCATGGTCACTCCCTGGCGCGTTTCGTCATCACTTCGTCTGAAGGCTATGTGATGTGCTATTTATTTTTTACTAGTGGGTTTGCGCAAAAGTTGTCACGTTTACAAACCATGAGAATTAATTTCTGGCATTTTTAATTTTTTTTTCTTTCTGGTAATGGCGGCGATCTGCAATTTTTATCAGGACTGTGATATTGGGGCGGACATGTCGGACATTTTTGACACTTTTTTGGGACTAATGACATTTATACAGCGATCAGAAATTTAAATGTCCAGTGATTTACTGTATAAATGTCATTGGCAGTGAAGGGGTTAACCTGCAGGGGGAGATCTAGGGGTTAACTGTGTTTCCTAGGCGTGTTCTAACTGTGAGGGGGCTGGGCTGTCATGGGCATAAGAGATCTAACTGATCCCAGTGACAGGGATCAGTAGATCTCTTACATGCCGCCTGACAGCGGGGAACCGCCGTGTTTACTTTGGCGGTTCCCCATTCTTTCACTCTGGCAGGTCATCGCGGCTCGCCAGCAGACATCGGGTCCGCCCGAGCCACGGGCACACTCCTCCAGAGTGCGGCGGACACGAGAGGGCGGCATGCTCTCGCCCCCTAGCTGCGAGTACGCAAATCGCCGCTTATTTACGGCGATTCGCTGAATGCAGCCACATTGCCACAGTAAAAATACTGTGCGTGGTCGGAAAGTGGTTAAAGATACTTTAGTCGCATAGATTGAAATGAGGGCCATTGGAATAAATGGGTTGGACACAAAGTTGCATAACAAGTCACACTAGTGAGAATTGAGCCTAAATCTTGCCCTGTGGCAATGTACAAATCTTGTCTTACCTACTCAGAATTGATGGTCTTAGCGATGGGTGAATACTGATGGGCTGAACCATTTTCTTGCCTTTTGCTCCCTCTTGACTATATTGCCATAGGTTTGTGGACACCTGGCTATCACCATATAGCCAAAAGTATGGGGACACCCCTCCAAAAAATTGCATTCTGGTGTTTAACGTTTGGTACTGCTAAACCTACTAGACAGACATTTAAACAAGGCGCTCTCCTAGCCCTGTGAAAACCATGTAGAGAAGGCCATTTTCTGTTTGAGCATAACTGTGCCTTGTGTATGAAGCGAGCACCTTAAAGACATGGTTTGATGAGTTTGATATGGAGGAACTTAAGTGGCCTGCACAGAGCCCTGATCCTCAACCTTATTAAAAAACATTTGGATAGAATTGGAATGCTAGTTTGCTAGCCAGGCCTTCTCATTTTAATGTCGGTACCTGACCTCACCAGTGTTCTTTTAAACAAATGGGCACAAATTCTCTCACACGCTGCAAAATCTTGCTGAAAGCCTTCTTGGAGGAGTAGAGGCTGGTATAGCCACAAAGGTGGGGCAGATTTTCATAATAGTGCCCATGGGTTGGTAATAGGATGTCCAACAAGCTCATTCAGATGTAATAGGCAGGTGTCAATAAACCATTGGACTTATGGTGTACATTCTGTTAGAAAACGGGACTTCCTTATAATTTAATCTATGTACCTCAAGTCGCATCAAAGTCGGACCAAAGTAGGACTCTCAGCTTTCCCTCCTCATTGAACATGGAGGCTGCAGTGGGAGCCATTGGTTCCTACTGCTGTCAATCACTGCCTGTAAGGAGAAAGCAGGGGTGGGGACAAACTGTGCTGTCTGTGTCAATGGATACACTGAGCCTGGTTTAGGATTGAGCCCACACAAGTGCCCCCGTAGCAAGTGGCTTCAGCCAAGCATGCCAAGTTATACCTATTGAAGTTGAGGTCTTACCTTCGGGAACCCAAAATGCTATTAGAAATCAAATGGTGATTGATCCCATTAGTGTTCACCCAAGTCACCAGCTCTGAGTAGGCTTACACTTCTACATTTACTTTTAATGGTGTGTGAAGCCTCTACTAACACAAAGGGAATAAGAAATCTACAAAGCTGTTTTTTCTTCACTGTCATGCCTTACAAGATCAACCATTGCCTGGAAAGCAGAGCTGCAACATCAATAACCAGACGACAGATGTGCACAGGGCACATTGCATGGGGTATAACCAAGTTAATGGGGTTTGCTGTATAGGACACAGAACACAAATTACTGACTTTGAGATGTTCCGTTTTTTAAGACATGGAGCTTAAATCTGTCATCTGATTTAAAGTTATTGAATTGAAAAAGTTAAGGGCAAGATTCTAGAGGTACCTCCAGATTTCCCTGGGAGCCCAAAACCAAGGTGCCAGTTCTGACTTGGCTCTGGAATGTTAGTCAGACGCAGCATGTTTTGTGGAAAATTGGGCATTGGAGACAAATTCTGATTCCTGATTGGGAAGTTGCAATTTTCATATTGAGTCTTCCTGTTTTGGATGCTCCTTATGTGCTCTAAAGACCAAACGGAAGTACTTGTCTGTGCAGATGCCTCTAGATGTTTGCTCTTAAGCTCTCAGGCCACATTAATGAATTCAATGAAGTGACAGGTTTGCTTTACTGTAAGGAGAAGGTATTGGGTTTTGAATGGGGGTGTTCAGGGAATAATGGGGCACTGCTGTTGCTCGTAGCTTATCTCTGTTCCCCAATCTTTGTCCCTTCCCTGTGTACCACCCTCTTTTCGTCCAGCCTTACAACTTCCTCTGGCCAATGATGGACATAGTCGCTCCGACAGCTCCGCACATCATCACCCGTCACTCCCCGTCCGACCACGGCACATGTTGAACCTACCGCAAACCAACTACTTGACGCAGCGGAGCTTGGAGAGGTGAGAACATGACTTTGTCACACTGCTGTGTAACTCTCTTGTTTAAGTATGATCTTGTCTGTGCAGACATCTTCTTTTTAAAGTGTCACTAAAGTATATCTTTATTCTCCAAAAACAATCTGTTCACATCCACTACTTATTGTCCCTGAAATTTTTTATTTTTTAAATTTTTATTACAATTTCAATGACTTTGTTTTTCTGCCGCCTTGTAATGTCCTCCATGAGCTCCCAAAGTGTATGATCAGGGCTTGACAAATTTGCTTTGAATCTAGGAGCCAGTTAAAAAAGTTAGGAGCCTTTTTTTTTTTTTTAATGAACCTTACAGGTAGAACATGTAACCTGTTCCCAAAGGTGAGCTTCTCCTTTAACCCTTTCACAGCCAGAGCAGTTTTTTTGCACACATTTAAAAAATTATTTGAGGCCTGAAGATTACATAAAACCCCCAAACATATTTTTTTGAAAGCCTACACCCTAGAGAATAAAATAGTGGTAGTCCCATTTTTTAGGTCTTATAATATTACCTCAAAGTTTTTTTTTTAAATATCAAATCTGAGGTTGCACCAAGTAAATGCGTATCCAGCGTGTCAAACCTTACATTTTGCATGTGCCCGTGAAAATGTGACAAACTTCAGTACCCTATGTATTCCATAGGTGACGTCCTAGAGAATAAAATAGTGGTCGTTTCAATTTTTTTGTGTCACGCGATATTACCGCAAAGGCAAAATTTCAGTAAAAAACACAAAAGCTTTTGGTGGCACAAAAATGCAATAAAATTACCCAATTTGTTTGGTAAAATATAAAAGCTGAGGTTGCACAGAGTAAATGGATACCCAACATGTCAAACCTTAAATTTGCATGCGCCCGTGAAATGGCGACAAACTTCAGTACGCTAGCTATTCTATAGGTCACACTTTAAAAGCTCGCTATAGATCATCAGTTTAGTGTTCCGAAAGGTCGTCTGGTGCTAGAAATATTGCTCTCATTCCGGCATGTGCGGCGATGTGTATATAACGTCTATCGCAATCAGCGTTTTCAGGTGTAGGCGCCCCGCCGCGTGCAACGTTTGTACATGAGTATATGTGGGGGCGGGGGGGGGGTTTATGTGCTTGGGTGTAACAAATTTTTTTACTATAAGATGATTTTTTTGGTCACAGGTTCTCTTTAATTAGACATCCAGGCAGGGTCAAAAATGTGCACCCCTGAATGTAATGCAATGCACATCGCACTGCATTACATTCTTTCCCGGCCTTAATGACCGGGGAAACTGTCAACGGGGACCCGGAAGTGATGGAGCATTCGGGCGGCAGCCCAGGCGCCAGGATGAAATTTCTTGTCGCCATTGCTACCTGGTGCCTGGGGTTTGTCGAGCCCTGGTATGATGGTTAAAGCAGTAGTAAAGCCTGCTTTTTCACTTTCTGTTATAAAATGCATCCAATTAAAAAAAAAAGTAAAAAAATCTATTTTTTTCATAAATTTAGGCCAATATGTATTCTGCTACTTATTTTTGGTTAAAAAAAAAAAAAGTCCCAATAAGCGTATATTGATATATATGGAATTTAATTTTTTTTTTTTATACTAGTAATGGCGGCGATCAGTGACTTATAGCGGGACTGCGATATTGTGGGGGACCACCGGACACTAACTGACACTTTGCGGGAAGCAGTGACACTAGTATTGTGATCAGTGCTAAAAATATGCACGGTCACTGTACTTATGACACTGGGAAGGGGTTAAACATCTAGCGCAATCAAAGAGTTAACTTTGTGCCTAGCCAGTGTTTTTGTGTACACAGTGTGCTGCTTTCACTAGGGGAAGAGATAGATTCTAGTACCTGATTTGCAGAGACACAGAATAGATCATTTCGGCACTGTAAGGACTCAGATATGCATATCTCGTTTCTCTGTGTTTTACTGACGATCGATGGGTTTCGGGAAATAATCACAGCAGAAGCGAACCGCGGGCGGAAGTGCAGGATCACTTGTGTATATATACGTGATCCTGCGCACAGCTGCCGCCATGTAGCAGTAAAAGTGCTATAGGGCGGTCAGCAAGTGGTTAAAGTAAAGTTTCTCTGCTTTTAAGTTTTTTTTTTTTTTTCTTTTTAATTACTGGGGTCCCTTTATTGCACAGAAAACCATAATGAGTGAACTAACCCTTTAAATCGCAAAAAAAACTTTTAGGCCCCTTTTACACAGGCATTCCGTTCAGGTCTGCCTGTCAGTTTTTCAGGCGGACCTGAACAGACGCTCATGCAGCCCTATGGAGCGGTGGATGTCAGTGGAGACATGTCCGCTGACATCCACCGCTCTTCAATCCGCCCCTGTCCGTGAAATCCAGAGGGATGGAAACCCTATTTTCCATCCGTTTGTAGAATCGGATCGGAGCGGATCATTTGAAACGGACAAGCAGATCCGTTTTCATACGATTTCCATAGAGAGCGGGGGCTCTGACAGATCTGCCTCTGCACAGTGAGTGGAGACGGAACTGTCATCCATCTGCTCAGCGGGGATCAGCAGATTGCTCCCTGCTGAGCAGAGCCGAGTCCACAAACGGATAAGCCCGTGTGAAAGGGGCCTTAATTTTTAAAAAAGGCAGTTTTCCTTTTTTTTTTGGGTGATTTTTTTTTTTTTTTTTGGTAGGCTAAATCACTCACTTCATTTGTTTTTGGAAACTTTGAATCAAAATACCCATACTGGGTTCCCTTTTCTATGCCCACCAGTTAAGTTTCACTTCTGCACTCTCAACAATATAAGATTAGTTAAAGCTGAAGTGCCATATCTGCTTTTATTGGCTGCTGGAGGTGAGTGCACCTAAGAACTAAAGAGCACAAATCTTAGCCGCTGTCCCTTAGAGGAGCTAATGGTAAGATGGCTCAGTTGGCAAAGCTTACCAGCGCCAAATACGCCAATATAACTGAGCCTTTCAAGACACGGTGGGGCATGTTTATAAAGCAGCGAATGTGACTTTCATCAAACATTTACTGGTGATGGTAAATTGTCATTCATACACCTTCACCAAGAAGATTCACCTGCGGTGAATGCAAGGTGGGTGTAAGATAAGTGTCGGATAACTCACTGCATTATAAACATGCCCATGTCAGTTTCTGAAACTCCAGCCAAAACATTTTTTGTTCCCCTTCTGCATAATACACATCTAATACCTACAGCCCCTCTCCAGGAGAATGCTGGCTGCCAGGGGTGTGAAAGATAAGGTTTAGTAAAAGTCTGGTACCCCAGACAAAAATAAACATTTAACCTATGCAAGGGGGTACGCTAGTAATTTTGAGCAGCGTGATGGCTAAATGGCTGGGACTCCACGTGCAAGGAGCAAACAAATCTAATGTCTATCTCAGCCCTTGTTGCTGCAGATCACTGTATCTTCAGAAATTGTTTGCTTTGTATGCCCACCCTTTTTATATTTGTGATCTTCAATTTTTATGTAAATTTGAAGCTGCATCGGACTGCAGAATAGGTTGTGATGGCCAGGATATTGGGACTAATTGTTTTTTTTTTTTCTTCTTTTCAGCACTGAAATTGACCAGAAGCTGCAAGAAATCATTAAGCAGACTGGGTATCTGTTAATTGATGGACAGGTGAGATAAAGGCATGAAGATTGTTCTAGATATTGCTTTACTTGGTGTAGGTTAGGAAGCCCATAGAAATATAACTTAGTTATAACATGTTCATAGCCCAGCCTCTCCAGCTCATCCAATCAGAGAACACTTTGCATCCATTCAGAAGATTCAAAGCATTCTCTAAGGCTGGATTCACACCTATGCATTTTTAGTGCTTTTTGCATTTTGCAGATTTGCACTGCAGTCCATTTAACAAGGTTTCCTATGGAACACATTCTGCAGTGCAAATCTGCAAAATGCAAAAAGCACTAAAAATGCATAGGTGTGAATCCAGCCTTGGGCTGGGTTCACACCATTGCGAATTGGATGCGGTTTCCTCGCATCCAATTTGCAAAAGTAGAAGATTTTGTCCGGCTCTCTATGGAGCCGGTTCACATATCTCCGCAGCAGGTACGGTGCGTTTTGCACAAAAACGCTGTACATTTGGTCAGTTTCAGGTCTGAATTCAGGCCAAAATTCGGGCTGAAATTTGACCTGAATCTGTGGACCAGGACGCACCGGACCCCTGCTGTGAGCCTCTGCGTGTTCTAGTGTGAACCCAGCCTAAATGTTGCCCTCCTGTGTTCAGAATGCAACAAGACAGCCGCTTGGCGTGGAACTGGAAGCAAGTGGAGATCAGCGGTGTCTACTTTGTGATCTCTAGCTTCCTAGGGGATAAGCCAGGTATAGTATATACACATTAACCGGTACATTGGTCCAAGCGATGTGACTATGTATAAAATATCCATACCTGGACGACTCCTTAAAGTAATACTAAAGTCTTGCTTTTTTTATTTAAAAATAACAAACATGTTTTACTTACCTGCTCTGTGTAGTGGTTTTGCACAGAACAGCACAGATCCTCCTCTTCTCGGGTCACTCGCTGGCGCTCCTGGCCCCTCCCTCCTGCCCCCAGAGCAAGAAGCTTGCTATAGGGGCACCTGAGCCGAATCACTGCTCTGTGTGTCAGACAGAGCCCCGGCTGAGCCCTGCCCCCTCTTTCCTCATTGGCTCGCTGACTTTGACAGCAGCAGGAGCCAATGGCGCCCTCTGTAGGTCTCAATCAGGAGGGAGAGTCCTGGACAGTCGTGTCTCTCATGCAACATTGCTGCATCAAGAGGGGCCTTAGGTAAGTATTAGGGGGGCTGCTGCACACAGAAGTTTTTTTTATCTTAACCACTTCAGCCCTTCAGCCCTGGAAAGATTTACCCCCTTCCTGACCAGAGCACTTTGTGTCCAATCACAGTGTAAATAGGAAGAAACGTTTATTGGCTTTTCCTCCACTCACACTGCCAGACGCAAGTAGAGGAGAGCCGATCGGCGGCTCTCCTTATTGAGGTGGGGGGCCATAAGTGCCACCTCATCAGTGCCAATCATTACTGCCTCATCAGTGCCGTCAGTACAGCCTCAGCAGTACCCATCAGTGAAGGAGAACACTTACTTATTTACAAAGTTTGTAACAGAAACAAAGAAGAACTTTTTTTTTTTTTTTTTTTCACAACTTTTGGTTGTTTTTTTTTTTTTTGTTCTTTTTTTATTTGTAGCGCAAAAAATAATAACCCCAGTGGTGATCAAATACCACCAAAAGAAAGCTCTATTTGTGGGGAAAAAATAATATAAATGTAATTTGGGTAGAGTGTTGCATGACTGCGCAATTGTCATTCAAAATGCAACAGTGCTGAAAGCTGAAAATTGGTCTGGGCAGGAAGTGGGGAAAGTGCCCAGTATTGAAGTCGTTAAAATCCTACGTTGTATATTATATATGACAGTTGCTAAATTGCAGCTCTCTCTCCATGTTCTTTTTCTTAGAAATACCAGGCAGATATAAATGACTTGGAGAACTTGGGAGAAATAGGCAGTGGAACTTGTGGACAAGTCTGGAAGATGAGGTTTAAGAAGACTGGACATATCATCGCTGTGAAGGTATGGGATCATTTTTTATATGGACTGTAAATAATATGCTTATAACTTGTACAGAAAGACCACAGAAAATATTGGCCAGTTTTGTCTTGACCTTACAATGATGATGATGGAGAATCCACCTTACACTTGATCTTGCATTTTAAGGAAGATAACAGGCTGTGGGTTAAAGGATCAGTCCACCAAAAAGTAATATTTTAGTTATACATGGTGTAACCTGGTGAGATTAGTGAACCCCTGGCTTCTACCTTTAGTTCTCTAGAAGTGATAACTGCTTGCCATAATTCTCACTTCTTTAAAGTGATATTAAAGTCTTGATTTTTTTTGTTTAAAAATAACAAACTTGTTATACTTACTTGCTCTGTGCAGTGGTTTTGCACAGAGCAGCCCAGATCCTCCTCTTCTAAGGTCCCTCACCGGCCCTCCTGCCGAGTGCCCCCACAGCAAGCAGCTTGCTATGAGGTCAGCTGAGCCCCTGCTCTGTGTCCATTCAGACACAGAGCCACGGCTCGCCCAACCCCCTCTCTCTCCTCATTGGCTCACTGACTTTGACAGCAGCAGGAGCCAATGATGCCGCTCTGTGTCTCAACTAATCAGGAGGGAGAGTCCTGGACAGCCGAGTCTCTCGTGCAACATCGCTGGTTCGAGAGGGGGCTGAGGGGGCAGCTGCACACAGGTTTGCATATAATGCATTAAGATAAAAACCCTTCTGCCTTTTAGATCAACTTTAAGGTGGACCTTGGGGTGTGTGTGTGTGTGTGTGTGTGTGTGTGTGTTTTTTTTATGTGCTCCTTTGCTGATATGCCGAATAAACGTTTAAAAATTAGATAATATTCTCACCTTTTCGTCTGGCTTCCATAGTGCAGGAGATAATGTCATCCTGCCAACAAGATCATGGGAAGTTCCTGAAGCACAGTGCTGGGAGAGGTTTCTCAGTAAGGCTAGGACCACTTTGCATTCCCCAGGTCTTGCTGGTAGGAGGATGACATCACCCTCACCTAGGCACCATGGATGGAAGCCAGGGAAAAGCTAAGTATGCTATCTAACCTTTTCCCCTGCATGTTAAAAGTTTTTTTTAGGTGAAAGGTCCGATTTAACTTGAAGAAGAATGGGGTTCAGCTTCTTACAAACCCCAGGCCCAGGAAAGGCAAAATAGAACCTTCTTTGCAGTAATGTACACTTGTCTCTCAGGGAAAATCAAAAGTATGGAGGACACAGAACATTGGAGAACAGTCTTAAAAAAGAAAAGAAAAAAACAGGCAATTAGACTCTTTCCTATGCTATCTATATTGCAAAGTGCACCACACTATATGTACTAGTGGTGTAATATATACACTATCAATTGACCAATAAGTATATTCAAAATCGCATAATGGACACACTAATAGTATTGATTAAATACACACAAACTGTTAAATATAGAACAATATATATAAATCTGTCTCTTCTTAAAACATCTGCTATTGAGAAAATGTGACTTCTTACATGCTCATAAAAGCTGTCCCCTGTCCTAGATATAGATGCGCTCATAAATAAAACACACATGCCACCACTGTGCTCTCTGGACTCTCGCCTCCCAATCAATAACAATTGCGCCCAATATCCAGTAAGGTATCTTCACTTTACAGACACTCTTAAGCCTCCAGTCCACTAGGGACTCTCCTGATGTCTTGCACGCTATCCACCAATATATAAGGGATAAGGTCCCTTTAAGGCTCCCGGTTCACTCATGTATTCATACTCGTGTTAGGAAAAGGCATTCAACAAGCTTCTTATTGTGTAGTAAAACCAGATAACCTCATTTCATATAAGAAATGCAATCACAGTATTAAAACTTGTACAAAGCAAATATAAACCACATGATATCGGGACTTGGTCCCTTCCAGTTCGCATCTGCCTCCATTCACACCCTATGTGTTGATTTCATGGTCGCTTGACTTCAGCAGGGGCCAAATGCTATCAAAACTAAAACAAAAAGATTACAGCTTTTGGATATACTGCAAGATTTGACCCAAGTCTTACCTTAAAGTGGATGTAAACCCCATTCATGAAATTTGAGCTGGGCATATCTGTAGTGTTTTCTTATCTCTCTTCAAATAGCTATGTCTTGTAGCTGTCTCTTCTTCAGTAGCTCTGTTATCAGGCCTATTAGTTCTCACTCATTCTGGGAGACGGGACAGAGAATTTAGAGACGGAGGAGGTTGCTAAAAATAGATTAGCACACAGCTAAACTATACACAGGCAACCTCTGCATGTGTGGGGAGGGGATGTGTGCCTCTCCTCCAATCAGCTTTCTCAGTCTCTCACAGTGTCCAGGAATCATCTACTCCTACATAGGAAGGAGGGAGTGGAAAATCTAGCAGAATGTGCACTTTCTAAACAGTATATCAATGTGAAGACAGAAGATATACGTGACTTATATAGGAAGGTTTGTCTCATCTCTGTATCATCTGAGGCTGTTCACTTCGCTGGGTCTATGGAGGGTTTACATCCACTTTAAGACCTACAGGGAGCATGGATAATATCTGATGAAATTCTGAAAAACTAGTAACTTTCTTTGTCTTTCAGCAAATGCGCCGTTCAGGAAACAAGGAGGAGAACAAACGTATTTTGATGGATTTGGATGTTGTACTGAAGAGCCATGATTGCCCATACATAGTACAATGCTATGGCACTTTCATCACAAATGTAAGCCTATTGATTTAATATATACAGCCTGGAGTAGGGCTCAGATGAAATTCAAGTGCATTTGTGTTGTGAACATTGATCTAGATTGGGTTCACATCTTCTTTAGTTTTTTTAATGTGTGTGTATAGCAGCCTTTCTCAACCAGAGTTCTTTGGAACCCTAGTATACAGCCAGAGTAGTGGCGGCTCGTCCGTTATGGGCGCCGGCCCCCTATCCATGCATCCGGCCCCCTGATCTACATACAGGGATGCCGGATGCAAGGATTCCAATGAAGGGGGTGTGTGTTTTTGAAGCATGTGATTAGAACCAGAGGCTCTAATAGGCTTCAAAAAAAGGATGGGCTCCGGACACAGAGCACTGCACCCGAAGCCCACCCTGTTGTGTGACTATAACGAATGAATATTCATTATTGCGACACGAATCCTCCTCCTGGCCAATCAGGAAGCGGGTCTGAAGCCCATCACCCGATTGGCTGAAAGGACAGGCGATCCTGTTAGATGCCTAGCAGGAGGAGAGAAGAGACGCACGTGTGTGATTAAGGAGACGACACAGGAGCCGCTGCCTGACCCACAGATCACCGATGTCACTTGCCACCAAGATGTGGTAAGTGGCGGGCAGACAGCGAGCGGGTGGGGGGTGCTGCCGGGGTTAAGTGCCGCCATCCGCCCAGGGAAGGGTTAAATGACGCCCGGGTGGGCGGGGGTCTTTGGTTGTATGTAGGAGTTTGCAGGAGTTTTTCTGTCTGGTTGAAAAAAGAAGTCCATCTAGTTCAACCATAAAAAAAAAAAAAATCATACAATTCTATACCCACAGTTGATCCAGAGGAAGATGAAAAAACCCAGCAAAGCGTGATCTAATTTGCTACAGCAGGGGAAAAATTCCTTTCTGATCCCCCAAGAGGCCATCGGATTTTCCCTGGATCAACTTTACCTATAAATGTTAGTACCCAGTTATGTTATTTACATTAACCACTTCCTTACTGGGCACTTAAACCCCCCTCCTGCCCAGACCAGTTTTCAGCGCTGTCGCTCTTTGAATGACAATTGCGCGGTCGTGCAAAGTTGTACCCAAACAAAATTAGCTTCCTTTTTTTCCCTCGCTCTTTGAATGACAATTGCGCGGTCGTGCAACGTTGTACCCAAACAAAATTTGCGTCCTTTTTTTCCCACAAATAGAGCTTTCTTTTGGTGGTATTTGATCCCCTCTGCGTCATTTCTGATCGCCGCTATAAACAAAAAAAGAGCGACAATTTTGAAAAAAAAAATATATATATTTTTTACTTTTTGCTATAATAAATATCCAAAAAAAAAAAAAATAAAAAAAAAAAATGTATCCATCAGTTTTGGCCGATATATATTCTTCTACATATTTTTGGTAAAAAAAAAATCGCAATCGGCGTTTATTGATTGGGTTGCGCAAAAGTTATAGCGCCTACAAATTATGGACGTTGATTTATGGCGTTTTTTTTATTATTATTATTTTTTTTTTTAATGGTAATGGCGGCGATCTGCGATTTTTAGCGGTACTGCGATATCGGGGCGGACATGTCGGACGGTTTTGACACTTTTTTGGGACCAATGACATTTATACAGCGATCAGAAATTTAAATGTCCACTGATTACTGTATAAATGTCATTGGCAGTGAAGGGGTTAACCTGCAGGCGGCACTGAAGGGGTTAACTATGTTGCCTGGGTGTGTTCTAACTGTGGGGGGGCGGGGTTGACAGGGGCATGACAGATCTAACTGATCCCAGTGACAGGGATCAGTAGATCTGTCATGCCCCCCCTCACAGAACGGGGAACCGCCGTGTTTACTTTGGCGGTTCCCCATTGCTCCTCTCTGTAAGGGGATCGCGGGTCTCCGGCGGACATCGGGTCCGCCCGACCCGCGGGCACGCTCCCGCAGCGTGCGCGCGCCGCTCGCGCCCGCGGGAGCGCGCCCAGCACGAGCCGAATGGGAGGACGTCTATAGATTCCCCCCGGCATTTTAGAGCCGCGCTGTAGCTGTCATTCGGCTATGGCGCGGATGGGAGGAGGTTAAGGAAAGAATCCAGGCCTTTTTTTTTTTTTTATAAAAGCAATCCACTGAGCTGGCCAAAACCACCTCTGGAGGGAGTCTATTCCAAATTTTCACAGCTCTAACTGTGAAGAAACCTTTCCATATTTGGAGATGAAATCTATTTTCCTCTAGACGTTAAGAGTGCCTCCTTGTCCTCTGTGATGACCTTAAAGCCAAGTTCCACCCAAAAGTGGAACTTCCGCTTTAAGGGAAGGTGACACCCTGACATGCCACAATTGGCTTGTCATTTTTTTTGAGGGGGGTGGGGGGAACCGGGGACCCTGTGTTTTTTTTTTTTTTTTTTTTTTTTTTTTTTT
>BLSH010348234.1:362866-376334 GCA_018402905.1 Glandirana rugosa
CGAAACGAACCCCTAGTTTATGAATAAAATGAGTGACTTGACGTTGAGTTAAATATTGTAAACATAGTACGCAAAAAAAAGACCTAAAAACCAACTATAAGACAGAGATAGTAAATTTTATGTGGATACTATTTTTTAATATCTGGGAAGTAAAGAAACATTCGTCCGTTTGAATATTTTAGACGTCCCCTAGTTTATTAATAAAAGGGGTGACATATTAGTGTATACAAGTATTATATGGCAAGGATAAGGGTTCCTTATGTTTCTTTTACACTAAAGATGAATGATAGAAAGGATCACGATCCCCTGCAGATTTTATAAGTTTGCCTGCTTACAAAGAAATGAAGGGTCTATAATTTTTTATCATAGGTGTATTTTAAATGATAGAGACAGAATATCAACCAAAAATCCAGAAAAAAAACGCATGATACAAATGTTATAAATTGAGTTGCAGTTCAGTGAGTAAAATAAGTATTTGATCCCCAAGCAAAGCATGACTTGGTGGGGGAAGCCTTGTTAACAAGCACAGAGGTAAGACATTTCTTGTAGTTCTTGACCAGGTTTGCACACATCTCAGGAGGGATTTTGGTCTACTCTTTATAGATCTTCTCTAAATCCTTAAGGTTTCTTGGCTGTCACTTGGCAACTCAAAGTTTTAGCTCCCTCCATACATTTTCTATAGGATTAAGGTCTGGAGACTGGCTAGGCCACTCCATAACCTTTAATGTGCGTCTTCTTCAGCCACCCCTTTGTTGTCTTGGCAGTATGTTTTTGGTCATTGTCATACTGGAAGACCCATCCATGACCCTTCTTCAGTGTTCTGGCTGAGGGAAGGAGGTTCTCATCCAAGATTTTACAATACATGGCCCCATCCACTGGCTCCTGAATGTGGAAAATTAGCCTGTACCTTTAGCAGAGAAACGGCTCCAAAGCACAATGTTTCTCGACTGTAGGGATGGTGTTCTTAGGGTTATAGTCAGCATTTCTCTTCCTCCAAACATCGAGTTAATGCCAAAGCGCTCAAGTTTGGCCTCATTTGACCACAGCACTTTCTCTCAATCCTTCTCTGAATCATTTAGATTTTCATTGGCAAACTTCAGAAACTTCAGACGGGCTGTACATGTGCCTTCTTGAGGAGGGGGACCTTGTGGGTGCTGCAGGATTTCAATCCATGGTGGTGTATTGTGTTACCAATGGTTTGTTTGGTGACTGTGGTCCCAACTGCCTTGAGATCATTCACAAGCTCCTCCAGTGTAGTTCTGGGCTGATCCCTCACTTTTCTCATGGTCATCCTTACCCCCATGAGATGAAATCTTGCATGGAGATGTTTACCCTACAACCCCCCCCCCCCCCAAAAGTTTTTTTTTTTTTTTCAATTGATTTGTACAGATTATAGGTCACAGTAAAAAGGTGGGAAAAGTTCTGAAATTATTCTTTTTATATCACAGAAGCCTGACATTTTAGCAGGGGTGTGTAGACTTTTTCAATCCATTGTATATCATGGGTTTTTTTCTGAATTTTTGGTTGATATTCTGTCTCTATCATTTAAAATACACCTATGTAAAAAATTTTAGACCCTTCATTTTATTTGTAAGTGGGCAAACTTACAAAATCTGCAGGGCTACACAGTACCAGCTTGCATGGAACGTATGAATGTGTGTGTTCCAATACACTCTAAAGCATCTGTTTAGTCAAATACGGGTATAAATACAGAACTAGTACATGAATATGGCCCAGACAACAGTGTTTTCCACACCTCATATGTGATTTCATATGCCAAAGATAGTAATAAAGAAAAATTAAGCTTTAGATAGCATAAATTGTATGCTTAGCTTTCTGGTTTTATTTTTTCATCCCCTGAAACACAATCTCAGACCCCATACACACTATTAGATTTTCTACAGATTTTTGGGACTTACCAAAACCATATAGTGCAAAGGGCCTGCCTGATTGCATTCAAATTGAAACTCTAAGGCTGGTTTCACACTATCCGACACAAAAACGATCAGAATTTTGATCCTTCTTTGCCCTGCAATATCAGTCCTACTTCTGTCCTACTTTGGTCCTACTTCCATCCAACTTGAATGAACAAGATAAGATTTTCCTCCAACTTTGAGATAGTGACTTGTCCTTTGACCAATCAAAACAATCCCAGTGTGAGATAAATTCCTTTTACTGCTGCTGTAATCACCAAGTCGGATGGTTAGAACAAGGATCCGACTTTGATCCTACTTCAATGATATTCAATGGGCTGAAGTTGGACCAAAGTAGTACAGGTACCTTTTTCAAAGTCGGACCGACTTGTGTCGGACCAGTTAAGACGGCTTTCATAGGAAAACGTTGATTTTGTGACTTAATGCGTAGCAGCAGTAAAAGGAATTTATCTCACATTGGGATTGTTTCGATTGGTCAAAGGACAAGTCACTATCTCAAAGTCGGAGGAAAATCTCATCTTTTTCATTCAAGTTGGATGGAAGTAGGACCAAAGTAGGACTGATGTTGCAGGGCAAAGTAGGATTAAAAGTCTGACCGTTTTTGGGTCGGATAGTGTGAACCCAGCCTTAAGGTTTGACCTCATATTACATGGTTTTGGTAAATCTGAAGACAAATATCTGCAGAAAATCTAATAGTGTGTATGGGGTCACTTTGAGGTGTAAAAATGACAAGCTTTGTACCATGTTTTTTCTTGAATTAGGTATTTTTCTTTATGCAGTAAAAAACTTTAATTTGTTTACTTTTAATAGGTTTTCATTAATTATTTTTTTTCTTTAGTTTTAATTAGTTGGAATAGCTTTTAATTCATTTTATTGTTTTTATTTAGCTATCTTGAATTAGATTTATATGGTTTTTCAATTATGTGTTTTTTAATTAGTTGGAATGTTTTTTAATTAGTTTTTTTTAATTAGGTTGGATTTATTTGAATTTTAATGAGGTTTTCTTTCATTAGTTTGACTTAGTTTTAATAGTTTAAATTTCTTGGTTTTATTTTTTTTTTAATTATAATTTTGTTTTTCAATTCTTTATAAGCTTTTGCCAAGGACATTCTACAGAGGAGTACATGGATGGGGTGTATGCTAAAGAAAAAAAAAATTAAACAACTTGCTTTGTGCCACAGTAAGAATGCAATTAAAGCAGTAAAAATAGTAAAAAAATTGGTCCCAGCAGCTTGACACCAAATGACTACAGACAGAAATTGCATACCATTGGAGCCAGTAATCGCAGTGTAGTATGTGTTATTGCCCCAGTCTTTTGTTTTCAAGAGTAATAGGATAGCAATATTCAGAAAGTCAGTCTAGGGCATTGGTTCTCAACTCCGGTCCTCAGGACCCACCAACAGGCCAGATTTTAAGTATTACCTTGGGGAGATGCAGACTAGAATACTGCAATCACTGAGCAGAAAATTATATCACCTGTGATGGATTTCAGTTATTCTGCAAACCTGGCCTGTTAGTGGGTCCCGAGGACCGGAGTTGAGAACCACTGCTCTAGGGAGACTTGGTGAGTTTTAAAAAGGAGGAAAGGGGCAGGAAGTAGGGTTGCCACATCATCCCTTTAATCCAGGACACATACTAATTACCCAGGTTCTGTGGCTGATTAAGGTGGCAATTAAACTCACTTGGTGCCTTATCTGCATTAAATTAGCCTCAGAACTTGTGTAATTCATATGTGTCCTGGATTAAAGGGATGATGTGGCAACCCTAGCAGGAAGGTCAGTATTAGGGGTGGGTGTGAAGAGGCTTGCTGGAGTGTGTGTCCCCCCCCCCCCTACCCCCCAAGGAAAGAAGAGTGGGGGTCTGGATTCACATTAACTACCCTGAATGCTAGAAGCCTAGGTGTTTATTCTGTTGAAAAGTTATATTATCTATTTCTGCTTCCAAAACACAGGGATACAATCACTGGCCGCATTCAATCTAAAGGGATCTTTTATACCTGCTCCTGGGTAGAATTAAATGGTGTAGTAAATAAGCTGTAAGGTCATCGTTCAGATCAGTATCAGTGAAATGTTTTTCCTTCACTTGCATCCAGAAGCCCCTAAACTTGGTGCATGAACAAAAAGATGTGGAGAATCATAATTTCTGCAGCACCACATCATCAGCACATGTGAGAATTCTGGGGGTATGTTAGTACCTTATAACTAGGGATGCACCGGTACCGGTACTCACATTTTCGCGAGTATCGGTACTCACAAAAATGCTTCTGATCCCGGAAAGCGATACTGGAAGTGACATAAAAAAAGAATAAAACAGCAGCGGCTTCTAAGTGCAGTATGTTGACAGATCTATTAAAATATAATAAAACACACCTGGATGTACACTCACATACGGAGGTAATCAGGCAGCATGATAGGATCAAAGGGGTCTTCCGCTGTGTACCGGGTGAGGTGTTCGAGCAGGGAGGTCAGCTAGCCGCTTCCAAGCTGGGTACACTGGTGGTTTCCAGCGCTTCCAGGGAGATGGGGACAGTGTGCTGTACACGGAGGCTGAGTGATGACGTCACTTCCGTGTTCACATCAGGCAGGGGGTGTGCACCTTTGGATCATCCATGATCCTTCGTCAGGCTTTGCACACTGTCCCCAACTCCCTGGAGGCGCTGGAAACCACCAGCGTACCCGGCTTGGAAACGGCTAGCGGACCTCCCTGCTGGAACACCTCACTCGGGACACAGCGGAAAACCCTTTGATCCTATCATGCTGTCTGATTACCTCTGTTTGTGAGTGTACATCCATGTGTGTTTTATTATATTTCAATAAATCTGTCAACATACTGCACTTAGAAGGTGCTGCTGTTTTATCCTTTTTTCTACCACAGAGTTTCTCCTAGCTCATCCCAGCCTGCAGCCTCTAAGGACAGTTCTCTCGGCTGTCTCCTGCACCAAGCAGTCTCTGGCTGTCTCCTGTACCAGGCCTGCAGTCTCTGGCTGTCTCCTGTACCCGGTCTGCATTCTCTGGTTGTCTCCTGTACTATACCTGAGGGACTGCTGTCACTTCTGCCTGTTGCCTCCTCCTTCCCTCCACCAGCTGTCACCTCTGCCCCCATGTCTCCCAATAACCCTCCTATCCCTATCCTCTTCCCCCCAGCGATCACAGCCTTTTCCATCCTAACTCTTCCACCCCATAATCCCTATTTCACCCCACCTTCAACTACCTTGCCCTCACTTACCCTCTACTTCCACCATTTTGTCACCCAACTCCCTAACAACCTCCCGCCCCCACCTCCCAAACCACCCCTATTCCTAGGCTATAGGTATCTGTAATTGGTATTGGTGACTACTTGAGGTAAAGTATCGGTACTCGTACTCGGTGGTTAAAAAGTGGTATCAGTGCATCCCTACTTATAACAGCTGGTCAGGATCTTATAACCTGATTCTTGAAACTTATTGGCTATGGAAGATTAATGGGAGAAATATAGGATATCATCTCATTGACCAGATGAAAACAAAGTGCCAAGCTCTTTTTTTCCATTTCAGCATGAAGGGGGTCATAAAAGATTTAGGTGGTCATATGAGGAGTTTAGGAGACTGAGTGACATGGAGGGCCAGACTCAGATGACAGTCACTGTAATGGTGTGAGTTGCTGCTTGTTCAAGGGTAGCAGAGAGAAAATGGAGGCATTGCTGAAGTCACCGACTGTCTTTTGGAAGGTATACAATTGACTGAATGTCTATTATGGTTTTGAGCTTTACACCATGGAGAAAGTCTAAAGCTGGCCATACAGTAATCAAAATTCCCTTGCTGCACAGGCTGAATTTTGTTCAGTGTGTGGCCATCCATTGTTTGTGTTTAGGGTTTCTAAACCAGTTTAAGACTCTCTGGAGAGGTGGGTTGCCTGATGGTATTTAAGAGAGTCAAGAAAGGCCATCTCCACATGTGCTTTATGTAAGCTAAGGTAAGGTAAGGAGTTTGCCATGTATTCCTGGATGGGTATGGGACAATCCAGTTTCAAGAACGACATCAGTATCAAAATCAGGAGGGTTTGAACTCTGGGCATAATATCCATTTTAAAAATTGCATTTCTCCCAAACCAAATATATGCAGAATTACACTTAAGGTCTTGTTTAAAAGTAGGAAGAAAGGGAGGGAAATTGGCCTCAAAGATTGTGATTGTGGGAGTGATTTTTGTTCCTAAGTTAGTAATGTGGTGGTCCAGTGGAAGAGAAAACTAGAGACAAGTTTGGCTAATGTAGATGGCGAGCGGTGACATTGAGGGTTTCTGATTTATGGAAGTTTATCTTAAAATGTAGCAGCTCCCCATATCAATTGAATTACCTTATCAGAATAGGAAGTGTGATCTGAGTGGAAGGAAACAAAAAATAAGAGGTCATCAACAAAAGCTACCATTTGCCATTGTGTAGCTTGAACTGGGAGACCTGTGATGTTCACATGTGGGTGTCGTAGGAAGGGTTCAAACACGAGAAAGAAAATAAGTGGTGATAAAGGGCAGCCTTGTCTTTTTTTCCATTAGTAAGAGGTAAGAAAGGAGAAATAGCTTTGTTGGACCTAACTGCTGTGGAGGAAGTCAAGTAGATGGTTTTCAGTCATTGGTGCATATGATCCCTTTTAGCTCAGTATGGTGAAGAGTAGCTTTCAGAAGTTGCCAGTCTACCCTATCAAATGCTTTTTCAGCATCGGTAGGCATATAAGGGTCTTCCTAGCGTGAGAAAAGTTAATCGTCTCAAGGACTCTAATGGTGTTGTCCTTAGCCTTTCTGGCAGACATAAAGGCCCACCTGGTCCAGATGGATGATAGTCTAAGGTGTAGTAGGAAATTGGACAGCAGGTCATGCACAAGGTGGGATCTTTCCCCTCTTTCGGGACAACAGATACCTAATAAGGAGAAAATTAGCACTGTTTGTACATTTCGAGGCTTGGTTTTGCTCACTGCCCCCCCCCCCCCACACGCGCACACACACAATACTTAAGGACTATTGATAGCAATACAAATGGTTCCCTTATGAATAATACACTTCTCCTTTTGCAGTGTCATTAGCTTAGGTTCAATATGCAAAGTTTACACACCGGTATAAGAATTATTATTATCAAAAAAAAAGTGACAGTTATTTTCTGTTGAGTCCAGTTGAAAGTTCCAGTCACATGGCTAAAATAAAGAAAATAAAGACTCTATTTGCTATGTTTTTTTTTTAAATTCAAGATAGTTTTATTGATACAAATTTCAGAGTACAACTGTTGTTACATGAAACATATAACAAATATAACATTTCGATGATAAGGGAATTACCTCGTTTTCCAATTATGATAACAGTAAAAAGATATGTGGGCCCACTATGGAGTCTCTATTTGCTATGTTAAAGCTTTGTGAATTTCCTTCAAGCGGTGTTCCAGCCTGGGGAAAAAAATTAAAAGTCAGCAGCTACAAATATTGTAGCTGCTGACTTTTAATATAAGGACACTTACAATACCTGTCCAGGGAGCCTGCGATGTCGGTACCCCAGCTGATTTTCAAAAACTGGCAGTGAAGCCATTCGTCTTCACAGCTGGTTCCCTACTGCGCGAATGCACTGCGCTTTCTAACTGGCCCGGTGGCGGAGGAAGGAGGAGGGGGGGCCAAATTTTTGAAGGACGGCGCCTCGGTGCAGTCTCCTGGAAGTGGGGACGGGTACCTGTCAAAATCAGGTAACTGTTCCCCCTTCCCCCCCTGAAAGGTGCCAAATGTGGCATCGGGGGGGGGGGGGGGGGATAAGCGGAGCTTCCACTTTTGAGTTGAACTCCACTTGAACCAGTTGCCAAAAGCCCGCTGTCACTTGACAGCGGCAACTTGGTTCTATATTGCATGCTCGCACGCTCACTGTGTTCCGGGGGGGCCAGGGAGCGGGTAGCGTGGACTCGATTGTCCCCCTGGAGTGACAGAACGGGGATCCATGTATGTAAACACGTTATCTCTGTTCTAACAGAGGGGCAAGGGATGTGATCGCAGGCTCCCTGTATATGGGAGCCGTGATCACTCTCCTCCCCCAGCCGGCCCAGCCCAGCCCCATACAGTTAGAACACACACAGGAAACACAGTTAACCCCTTAGAGCGCCCCCTGCAGGTTAACCCCTTTACTGCCAATGGCATTTACACAGTAATTAGTGCATTTTAATAGCAATAATCACTGTATAAATGCCATTGGTCCCAAAAAAGTGTCAAAATGGTCCACTGCAATATCGAATTCCTGATAAAAATCGCAGATCGCCGCCATTACTAGTAAAAAAAAAAAAAAAAAACAACAAATGAATAATCACCATTCGTAAATGCGGCAACTTTTGTGCAAACCAATCAATAAACGCCGATTGCGATTTTTTTTTTTTTACCAACTATATGAGGAAGAAGATAAATTGGCCAGAACCGATGAAAAAACGTTTTTTTATATATTTTTTTTTGGATTTGTATTTTAGCAAAAAGTAAGAAATATTGTTTTTTTTTTTTTGCAAAATTGTTGCTCTTCTTTTGTTTATAGCGGCGATCAGAAATGACGCAGAGGTGATCAAATACCACCAAAAGAAAGCTCTATTTGTGAGAATAAAAGGATGCCAATTTAGTTTGGGTACAACGTCGCACGACCGCGCAATTGTCAGTTAAAGCGATGCAGTGCTGAATCGCAAAACGTGCTCTGGTCCTAAAGTGGGAAATCCTATATTTAGTATTGTTTGTAAATAACACAGTGTAAGCCTGATATCATTTTTACTCTTATGAATTGATTTACACGTGACATCATCTTCTCACACAAAATGATGTGACTCTCAAATGAAGAAACTTTTTGTTTTCTGTTTAGGGCCTCCACCATGGCTCAACTTTGATGTTTCCAGATCATTCCACTTAAGAAAATTCCCACAGGCTCTTCCTCCAGAATCATTCTCCACTACATGCCAAAATGTCCACAACATCACAAGTGCCACTTTGGATAGAGTAAGTAGTACTGTAAGAAGGATCGTATTTGACCATATACCCACTGTTCTTGGTAATTCAGGCAAATGTCTTCTCATCTATCATGACATCTGCCCATCAATGACCTACCAAAATCATAGGACTGATGGTTGGATGAATGGATCCATGCTGAGTGATGTATTGAATCTACCATTCTACTTTCTTCTAAAGATGCATTGCTGGGTGTCTGGCTGTTATTTTAAACAACGTCACTGCTTTGTAAGCCACTGGCCCAGATCAAGTATCTGGATAATAAGAGTCAGAGAAAGGTCAGAAGTTTCTATATGAATGCTTGTTCCAAATAAGGCAATAAAACCAGAATGACAGTTTCTGTTTTAGCTATAACAGCTAGCAAATCTCCACCAAATCTCCACCAGCTGCCATATTTAAGGGACCCTGTCAGGACTTGTTACCCGTCACAGCTGAGGCTCCCTTTCAGCACTGTTGACCATCTTCGGGTGGGCTAGTGGCAGGATAGAGCATACTTCTGCCTCCTCACATACAGTGGGGCCCTGAGGCTAACACTTCTTCACTGGTGCCAAGTACAACCACCATGACAGGTTTCTTCTAAGCAGAGTCAACTGTAGTCATTTCTTCCATTCCATTTCTAGGTTTTCAACCAGTACACCTTCTGGTCATGGCAAGTGTTCTGAATACTTCTCACCAACTGATTGACAGCCAAACATAGCCAATCAGAAGGTATTGTTTTTTTAGTAATATGTCTCTAATGGACGTGGCCAAGTGTATTTGCCATTACAGCATGTGCATAGGTGGAAACTCTCGAGTTTTCAGCCAGAGAGCCAGCTTAGCCACTGATTAGTTGACTGGGGTTACTATTTTGGTTACCCAGTGGGCAGAGCATTAAACCAGTGCTGGAGAGACGGACAGACTAAGGAGGAGGCTTGGGCTATGATCTCAACTCCACTACTCCCTACAGCCACTGTGGAAATGTGTGGCTAGAAGGAAGTAAACTACAGTTTACTCCTGAACCAGAGGTCTGGAGTGAAGGGAGGGTGGTGGTGGGAGAGGGAAGTGTTATAAATACGGAAGACTGTGGTCCAGTTATTGCCAATGGTATTGTCATTGTCCACACATTATGATTGCCCATTTGTTGCCCATATATTGTAATGATTGGCCTTTTGTTGCCCATGTATTGTCAGGATTGACGATTTTGTGCTTCTGTATTATTATGTTAGTGCTGATTATTTAGAGGACCACTTCCTGCCGGTAGGGCATACATGGACATCATTTGGTTTCAGTGGTTATACTGGGATGATGCCCGCCCCTACAGGCATCACCCCAGTATCGATCTTTTCAGCCGGTGATTCTGTACAAGGCAGAAGTGATCTGAGTGGCTAATTATTGGTGTAATACTCTCGTGCTACCATTACTGTAGGTGGTCTTTAGTGATTGCAGCTTACACTGAATAGTATTCTGTAAATATTGTGAAAGTATGTGAAGGGTAGTGTAGCGCTATCTAGACCATATATGCGTGCACTTGTGTTGCCACTCTGTATGTATATATTATATAATTGTTACCATAAATAAATCAATGAATATGTGTCTCACGGCTGGACACCAAATACCATCAATATTGCAGTGATATAAATGCCCAAGGCTGGACCAAACAGTAATTAGCCACTCAATCACTTCTGTGGGTGGCGGAAGGACGATGGCTGCCCTGTACGCCCTGTAACGCATATGTTACTCCTGCACGCATATGTAAAAGGTGATTGAACCACATATGTGAGGTAATGTTGCAAATGTCAGAGCGAGAGCAATAATTCTAACACAAGACCTCCTATGCAACTCTAAACTGGTAACCTGTAAAGGTGTTTAAAGCGTCGCCTATGGAGAATTTTAAGCACCGTAGTTTACCGCCATTCCACAGGCAGACGCCATTTTAAAGCGTGACATGTTAGGTCTCTATTTACTCGGCGTAACATCATCTTTCACATTGTACAAAAAAATTGGGCTAACTTTAGTGTTTTGGTATTTTTTAATTCATGAAAGTGTTTTTTTTTTCTCAAAAAAAGTGTGTTTGAAAAACCGCTGCGCAAATACTGTGTGACATAAAAAATTGCAACACATACCATTTTATTCTATAGGGTCTCTGCTAAAAATATATATATATATATATATATATATATATATATATATATATATATATATATATATATAAAATGTTTGGAGATTCTAAGTAATTTTCTAGCAAAATAAAAAGATTTTTTCCATGTAGGAGCTAAGTGTCAGAAATCGTCCAGGTGGCAAGTGGTTAATATAACTAAACCTCCTGCAGAAAAAAAAAATCAAATCCTTCCCCTTAAACCTGCAAGGTATTGGCCCTGCCCTGAATTCACTAGAGTGTATGAAAAAAATGATTCTATTTCTATATGTACACCTCTCATGATTGCCGCTGTTATGCCCATAGTTTGCTGTGATGCACTACACACTCTTTATTCTCTTCCCTCGAATCCCAGACTTAAAGTTGGAAGTTTCTGCTGAGCCTTGGTAGCAGGACAAGGTGAACACTGCAACATGAACAGAATCAGTTCCATGATCAGAGGTTTCTGTTGCCATTTAAAGAAGTGTAGTGTTCTTGATAGAGTGGAAATTCTGGGTCCACTCATATTTTTCGATATTCCCTCCTTTTTAGACACTAAAAATATCCCAGGACCTAAGCTCTGTGCCTAAATAAAAAAACCCTATTACGAGATTGGTATATTGAGTTTTGTAGTGCAGATAACTGAAGGTGAATGGTTAGAAGAGACCCTGGTACAATTGCTCTGCTTGCCCTAATGGCAGTCCTGTCACTGGGAGTGTTCATTCCCGGCAATGTAAAATTCATGTAAAAATGATCAATGAGACCAAACTATAAACTTAAGATGCCTACAAGGGACAAAATTGTTGGCCTCCATTACAGCATCTCTAATTATATCCTTCTTCCATCCCTCCTAGTCTCTATGTGTGTCCATGGAGGTATCAGGACGCAGCCTCATGGACGCTGCAGTTGTGCAGTTGCTCATTCGTGGACCTGACAAGCAGTGTGAACATGGAGGCATATGCAGCATGAAAGTTGGAAGCCGAATTCAGGCTGAGGTCAGGTGACCTGTATGACCCTTTTCTCCCTTTCTATTAGGTTAATTACTAAATTGTTTTCCTAAACAGAAAGCAATAAATAAATTAACAAACCTCATTTTCAGTCATTTCACCTTCTTGACCTAGGCTTTTTTGGTTATTTCAGCAATTTATTTATTCTAGGTGTCTCTATCTGCTGCTCCACCGTCGCTTGGACTCTCTTTGACAATGTGTTCTCTCTCCGCTTCCTCCAATCCATTCAACCAATCCCATATCCCGCTTCTAGTGAATGACTGCCCATACACAGCTGGTGTGACATTCACACTGGCCACACCCAAGCCTTGCATGAAGACCCCACCCAGAAAGAGCTTCAGTTTCCAGCTTGGCCATTTCTACAACAGCTCCATTCAGTTTCTGCACTGTAGAGTTGAGCTGTGTCTGCAGGGAACGGAGTGTGGCACTAGCACTGGTGTCCCCAAACTACCACAGGTATAGAGCCTTGTATGTTTTCTTTTGCAGCATTCATCTATTGGCCACGCAAGAGTATACTAGGCCACTTACTGTGGCTCTTTTTAATTTTGTCTCAAAATAATTGCTATGAGAACTCCAGTAATATACAAAAGCTTGGTCACATAAAGTGTATTTATGTATTTGTGTAAGAAGACTTGTGCTGAGAAAAATATGCTGACCACCCCTGCCTGACTCTCATGCTATTCCAATGGCATAAATACTTTAAGTTCCTGATCTGGAGCAAGTACACAGACATAGTGTTCTGACTTAAGTGACTTCATGCTTTTCCTTTGTCAGTGTCTCAGTAAGTGTTGAAATCAAAGACAGCCTGTCAATCTGAAAAAGGCACACACTAGTAGCATAGCGGCTAAAGGGTGAAATTAGAGCAGGATGGAGGTTTTGTAAACAAGTCGCCACTGACCTTGGTGGCTGCAAGCACTGTGGAATAAATTCATCATCAAAGCTCACAGCAGAAGCACTTCCTTCTTTTAAAGTGATTCTAAAGGAAAGATTTTTTCTAAGAAAACAAAACAAAAAAACACAAACATGGTATACTTACCTGCTCTGTGCAGTGGTTTTGCACAGAGCACTCCGATACTCTTCTTTTTGGGTCCCCTGTCACCGGTCTTGGCTCATCCCCCTGCCGAGTGCCTCCATAGTAAGCCTCTTGCTATAAGTGCACCCGAGCAGGCTCGTTACCGATTATTTTCAAACAAACCGGCTGGGGATTCCATTCATCTATACCAGACCCCTATCCCAAATGAGGGTCTGGAATGGATATAATGGAGGACCCCACACAAAATATGTGGTTTTCTCCTAAAAATATATACCAGACCCTAGATGAAGGTCTGTTATGGATGTCAAGGTGAACCTCACAGAAAATAGTGTGAAGTCCCTTCCAAATTCCATAGCAGGCCCTTATCCAGGCCAGGAAAGAGGTGGTGGGGGGGGGGGGGGGGGC
>BLSH010348234.1:376344-394095 GCA_018402905.1 Glandirana rugosa
GGGCGACAAGCGTATAAAGTATTATTATTGTATAAAATCTCTCCTCCACCCCCAAAGCAGTTGGACATGGTAATGAGTGATTAAAAGGGACTTTAAATGTGCCATAGCAAGGATAGCATACCAAGTGAATAAGATATTTTTATTGTTACAATCATTAAAAATGCATGGTTAAAATTGTTCAAAAGAACCATATATCACATTCCATATAAGTTTGACCATAGTAAACACATATTTTAACAAATATTGGTATGCTATCCTTGCTATGGCACATTTAAAGTCCCTTTGATTACTCTCTTTCCATTTCCAACTGCTTTGGAGGTGGTGGTAAGATTCACTATATTACCGAAAGTATTGTGACACCTGCCTTTACACAACATGAACTTTAATGGCATCCTAGTCTTATTCCGTAGGGTTCAATATTGAGTTGGCCCACCCTTTGCAGCTATAACAGCTTCAACACTTCTGGGAAGGCTGTACACAAGGTTTAGGAGTGTCTATGGGAATGTTTGACTATTATTCCAGAAGCACATTTGTGAGGTCAGGCATGGACGTGGATGAGAAAGCCTAGCTCACAGTTTCCGCTGTAATTCATCCCAAATGTGTTCTATCTGGTCGAGGTCAGGACTCTGTGCAGGCCAGTCAAGTTCCTCCACCCCAAACTTGCTCATCCATGTCTTTATGGACCTTTCTTTCTGTACCGGTGAGCAGTCATGTTGGAGCAGGAAGGGGCCATTCTCAAACTGTTCCCACAAAGTTGGGAGTATAAAATTGTGCAAAATGTCTTGGTATGCTGATGCCTTAAGAGTTCCCTTCACTGGAACTAAGGGGCCAAGCCCAACCCCTGAAAAACAACTCCACACCATAACCCCCCCCCTCCACCAAATGATTTGGACCAGTGCACAAAGCAAGGTCCATAAAGACATGGATGAGCGAGTTTGGGGTGGAGGTATTTAACTGGCCAGCAGAGTCCTGACCTCAACCCAATAGAACACCTTTGGGATGAATTAGAGCGGAGACTGCAAGTCATGCCTTCTCGTCCACATCAGTGCCTGACCTCACAAATGTTCTTCTGGAAGAATGGTCAAACATTCCCATAGACACTCCTAAACCTTGTGTACAGCCTTCCCAGAAGTGTTGAAGCTGTAAAGGGTGGGCCAACTCAATATTGAGCCCTACGGACTAGGATTGGGATGCTATTAACCACTTCCTTACTGGGCACTTAAACTCCCCTCCTGCCCGGACAAATTTTCAGTTTTCAGCGCTGTCGCTCTTTGAATGACAATTGCGCAGTCGTGCGGCGTTGTACCCAAACAAAATTGGCGTCCTTTTTTTCCCACAAATAGAGCTTTTTTTTTGGTGGTATTTGATCCCCTCTGCGTCATTTCTGATCGCCGCTATAAACAAAAAAAGAGCGACAATTTTGAAAAAAAAAAACAATATTTTTTACTTTTTGCTATAATAAATATCCAAAAATAAAAAATAAAAAAACAAATTTATTCATCAGTTTTGGCTGATATATATTCTTCTACATATTTTTGGTAAAAAAAAATCGCAATCGGCGTTTATTGATTGGGTTGCGCAAAAGTTATAGCGTCTATAAACTATGGACATTGATTTATGGCGTTTTTATTATTATTTTTTTTTTTTTACTGGTAATGGCGGCAATCTGCGATTTTTATCACTACTGCGATATTGGGGCGGACATGTCGGATGTTTTTGACACTTTTTTGGGACCAATGACATTTATACAGCGATCAGAAATTTAAATGTCCACTGATTACTGTATAAATGTCATTGGCAGGGAAGGGGTTAACCTGCAGGGGGTAGTGAAGGGGTTAACTATGTTCCCTGGGTGTGTTCTAACTGTGGGGGGGGGGGGCGGGGTTGACAGGGGCATGACAGATCTAACTGATCCCAGTGACAGGGATCAGTAGATGTGGCATGCCCCCCCTCACAGAACGGGGAACCGCCGTGTTTACTTTGGCGGTTCCCCGTTCCTCCTCTCTGTAAGGAGATCGCGGGTCTCCGGCGGACATCGGCCGACCCGTGGGCACGCTCCCACAGCGTGTGGCGGCATGTGCACGCGCCGCTCGCGCCCGCGCGAGCGCGCCCAGCACGAGCCAAATGGGAGGACGTCCATTGACGTCCTCCCGGCATTTTAGAGCCGCGCTGTAGCCGTCATTTGGCTATGGCGCGGATAGGAGGAGGTTAAAGCTCATGTGCGTATAAAGGCTGGCGTCCCTATACTATTGGTAATATAGTGTATGATACTGGTTAAGTTAGCGATGGTGCCATAACAGGAATTTAAAAATCTGGATGACTATACCCTTATTTTATTATCTAATATTATTAATGTGTTATGAAAATAATATGACTGCTAATTGTTGGAGCTGAGAAATTTTATCTCATGTATATGTACCGCAACAAATGTATTTCTTTCCTTTAACCACCCTTTGTTCAGTGTCGTATTCCTGGTGTGCCCTGCACCCCCTTCACTGCTTCACCTTCCTTCTTGAAGCCAGTGTTCCATCGAACTGTGACCCAGCCACTGCTGGTTACCATCTCTGCTCCTTCCCGCAATCCCCTCCAGTCCCTACCTGGTGAGCAAACCTACCATTGGTCATAATTAACATGGCTCCCCCATAATAGAACCATTGTCAAAGGACTTTTTGTGATTCTTTTTAGGTTACAAGAGATCTCCACTTTCTACAGGCAGAGGTGAGCCTTTGTTCAAACAGCTACCCTCATCTCCCTTTTATGTTTCTGTGAGGTGGCCATGAACAGATACAATAGAAATGTGCTTGCTGTATTTCTCCCTGGAGATGTCTCATGGGTGGCTCAGAGGGGACAAAAACATAATTACTCAACAGAATTGATTTAACGTGACTTGTTAAAAAAAAAAAATCAGGAAAAACATAGGTAAAATAAAATAAAATAAATAAAAATTAGGTAAACCACTGCTTGCAGACATCGGTGCTTGCTTTCTTTGACCAAATGTGCATGGGGGCTACAACCATTACTGGGTTAGAAAAAATACAAAAATTACTTCCAAAGCTATGGATAAACTGTTTGACTGTACATATCCTCTACTGAAATTTGGCAATAAAAAAGAGAATTAGAAACAGTACACAATCAAAGTAGAAACATAATATATCAACACACAGTGTACAGATATTCCTCCCTAAATAGAGTCCACACAGTAATTGCAGCGCCCAATATATTAAGTACAAGAAAAATGGGATGTTTAGAAAAAGCAAAAAAATGTATAAATGACAGTTCCACTGGAGAAACAATAGTAGTGCAGTAAGTATTTTCAATACATAATTATTCCATATGTATCGTAAGCAATTCCGAAATGTTAACCATGTGGAAGTATTCAAGCCAACAGGATATACTGATAAATCCAATAGATAGTGTGGATGTACGCTTACCAGAAGCCCATAGGCTATGCGCGAATATCTGGGTGATATCACCAAGGATGGTCTTCCGTTGTCCTCAAAATCCAATCAGATAGTATGTGGGATCCGGATAGCTGGCCTCAAGATGTGCTGGAAATGATGTCATCAATCCATATGGCCCAAGGTGCAAGGAGGAAATTCTTTATCAGGGTGGATGACTCCGACTTCTCCAAATAGATTCTCACCAAATGGTAGATTGCACCAAATCGCAATGGATGAAAAAAGAAAACGCAATAGTGTAATACTGTATTTTAAAGTATTTATTGCGCCAAAAAGATAATACTCACAATATGTTAGATAAAACAGAGCTCTCAATAAAACGTGACAGGAAGGGTCAGGAAAACAGCCGTCATCTGGGGTATAACCCCCCCCCTGTCACTACCCTTATTTATAATGAATCAAATATGAACAAAAACACACCCCCTATGGGGCTAAAACCGGATGCCAAATTTTACTTACAAAATGGTGTCAATCGGCGTGAGTTTCAAGCCTCATTCTCATTACTGCACATGTTTGACTAAGTGTATAAAAAAATAAAGAAGGTGACCCCAAAAGAGTGTGTATAATATATATAAGTCATTGAGCCATATATAAAATTGTATGAACTTATAATGACAAAATAATTGATGAGTGTATAAATTCATTATTAATATATTGCGGCAATAAGACCCGGAAGTGGAAGCAATCAAAGAACAACATCCCCCGGAAGTGACCCTATGACTCACTTAGTCATTGGTCCATCACATATATTGCTATTTTAAATAGTGTTAATAGCCACGGATAATATAAGTATATGGTATATGAGAATATATAAATAGATGATGCTAAAAATTTATAAAAACAGAAAAAATGTTAATGAATTGCGGAATTAGCAGAACGGAAACGGAAGTAATCAGAGGGCATCACCACTTCCGTTTCCGTTCTGCTAATTCCGCAATTCATTAACATTTTTTCTGTTTTTATAAATTTTTAGTATCATCTATTTATATATTCTCATATACCATATACCTATATTATCCGTGGCTATTAACACTATTTAAAATAGCAATATATGTGATGGACCAATGACTAAGTGAGTCACTTCCGGGGGATGTTGTTCTTTGATTGCTTCCACTTCCGGGTCTAATTGCCGCAATATATTAATAATGAATTTATACACTCATCAATTATTTTGTCATTATAAGTTCATACAATTTTATATATGGCTCAATGACTTATATATATTATACACACTCTTTTGGGGTCACCTTCTTTATTTTTTTATACACTTAGTCAAACATGTTCAGTAATGAGAATGAGGCTTGAAACTCACGCCGATTGACGCCATTTTGTAAGCAAAATTTGACATCCGGTTTTAGCCCCATAGGGGGTGTGTTTTTGTTCATATTTGATTCATTATAAATAAGGGTAGTGACAGCGGGGGGTTATACCCCAGATGACGGCTGTTGGAGCCGAAACGCGTCGGGTTTCCTGACCCTTCCTGTCACGTTTTATTGAGAGCTCTGTTTTATCTAACATATTGTGAGTATTATCTTTTTGGTGCAATAAATACTTTAAAACACAGTATTACACTATTGCGTTTTCTTTTTTCATCCATTGCGATTTGGTGCAATCTACCATTTGGTGAGAATCTATTTGGAGAAGTCGGAGTCATCCACCCAGATAAAGAATTTCCTCCTTGCACCTTGGGCCATATGGATTGATGACATCATTTCCAGCACATCTTGAGGCCAGCTATCCGGATCCCACATACTATCTGATTGGATTTTGAGGACAACGGAAGACCATCCTTGGTGATATCACCCAGATATTCGCGCATAGCCTATGGGCTTCTGGTAAGCGTACATCCACACTATCTATTGGATTTATCAGTATATCCTGTTGGCTTGAATACTTCCACATGGTTAACATTTCGGAATTGCTTACGATACATATGGAATAATTGTGTATTGAAAATACTTACTGCACTACTATTGTTTCTCCAGTGGAACTGTCATTTATACATTATTTTGCTTTTTCTAAACATCCCATTTTTCTTGTACTTAATATATTGAGCGCTGCAATTACTGTGTGGACTCTGTTTTTGACAATTGGATCAGTTGTTATTTGCGAGCTGCCCACTCTGTATATATACCATTTCTTTGATATTTAATTCAGTTCTTTTATCCTCCTTTTATTATTACTGATCTTATTTGTGTGCGCGGGTTTTCACTTGTTTATTCCTCCCTAAATGTAGGGCATGAAAGGCAATGGCCTTAAGCTGACCATAGAGGGTTCGAATCTCGGCCGGTTCCTGCTGAACCATGTGTGGACAGGTTGAATGTACCCAAGTTGATTGATTGATCAAGCTGGGTACAACCAGCCTGCAGTAATCACTGTGTTATCCCTCTCTCCCTCCCGTGGAACCATTGTGTCCCCCTGATGGGGGTGCTTGGGGGGCAGGTAGAAGCTGTCCCTGCCGGGAGAACACAATGACTCCATGGGAGGGATTCCCCTATTAACATTGACTGTGTTGATGGGGCAATTAAGCAATTTTCTTTCCTGCAACCCATGGTTGCAAGATAGAAAATTGCTCAGTCTATGGCTGCCTTTGGCCTTATTCACATGGGCTTCAGCTTGTATAAGGCATTTGAACAGCTTTTGGAAAAGTTTATCTTGCACGTGCATGCCTAAGCTTGTACATGTAAATCTCAATAGATTTCCCTTCTATACCTGTTCCGGTGACTGCTCTAAATTTTGGATTTTCTTTCACTCTTGGTGATAATGGTCACCAGTACAAACAGAGATGTTGAATCTCCACTATGAAGGCACAGACAGCAATAAGAACCTGACAGGGGTTCTGAAAAAAGATGTTTGAAACTGTCTGAAAGCTTTGTAAATGTTGCTGTACACACCGCTCTGCAGACTAGCATATACAATTTTGAGGCCCAAGTGAACAGACTACTTCTCTCTGTCCTCCATCTCTTGTTTCCTTCCTTCCAAAGCCCAAATTAATCCTTTCTTTTAAATACTGTAATATAGTTATGCTGTATTTTAACCACGTGCTGTAGGAAGGGTTAAATTACCCTGTGCTGGCAGCACATAGGAGATTCAAACAGCAGCCCTATTACAAAGCAGCGGTCCAGCTCTAAAGTTCTCCAACATGTCCCCCCTGAAGACTCCAATCTAAAGGGCTGCTTGGGGAGGGGGAGTACTATTGAATGGGGAGTCTACTGCACTATTGTAATAAATAATAAGGGTTCAGTTGGGCTTAAACAAAGACATGATGAGCCATAAGTATAAGGACACTCTGCTGTTTTGTGTTCCTTTACAGAGTACTCAGTGCAGGAAGTTGGAGTTGTTGCAGTGATTGGAGTTACTCTCTGTTCCTTCTTTCTTGGGATGATGCTGACAATCGGACTTTGGTGCATTCACAATAAGACTGGTGAGTCATAATGGCCCTCATACGTTATCATGTATGCTTGTATATGTACAGTGCCTTGAAAAAGTATTTATACCTCTTGAAATTTTACAACCAAAAACACAAATGCAATTTATTTGGGATTTTATGTGATAGACCAACCAATGTGGCACATAATTGTAGAGTAAAAGGAAAATGATTTTCAATTTTTTTTTTACAAATAAATATGTGAAAAGTGTGGCATGCATTTGTATTGAGCCCCCCTGAGTCAATACTTTGTAGAACCACCTCTCACTGCAATTGCAGCTGCAAGTCTTTTTGGAGATGTCTCTATCAGCTTTGCACATCTAGAGAGTGAAATGTTTGCCCATTCTTTGCAAAATAGCTCAAGCTCTGTCAAATTGGATGGAGAGCGTCTGTGAACAGCAATTTTCAAGTCTTGCCACAGATTATCAATTAGATTTAGGTCTAGACTTTGACTGGGTCATTCTAACACATGGCTATGCTTTGATTTAAACCATTCCATTGTATCTCTGGCTGTATGTTTAGGGTCGTTATAGAAGCTGGAAGCTGAACCTTCACCCCATTCTAAGTCTTTTGCAGACTCTAACAGGTTTTCTTCTAAGATTGCCCTGTATTTGGCTCCATCCATCTTGCCATCAACTCCGACCAGCTTCTCTGTCCCTGCTGAAGAAAAGCACCCCCACAACATGATGCTGCCACCACCATGTTTCACAGTGAGGATGGTGTGTTCAGGATGATGTCCAGTGTTAGTTTTCCACCACACATAGCCCTTTGCTTTTAGGCCAAAAAGTTCAATTTTGGTCTCATCTTACCAGAGCACCTTCTTCCACATGTTTGCTGTGTCCCCCACATGGCTGCTCGCCAACTGCAAACGGGACTTCTTATGGCTTTCTTTTTGTCACTCTTCCATCTCCCACCTGAGCTGTGGATCTCTGCAGCTCCTCCAGAGTTACCATGGGCCTCTTGGCTGCTTCTCTGATTAATGCTCTCCTTGTCTGGCCTGTCAGTTTAGCTGTTCAAAGCTTGGAATATTTTTTAAAACCTACAGAGGGGAAAATAATTATTTGATCCCCTGCAGATTTTGTACGTTTGCCCACTTACAAAGAAATGAAGGGTCTATAATTTTTATCATAGGTGTATTTTAAATGATAGACACAGAATGTCAACCAAAAATCCAGGAAAAACACATGATACAAATGTTATAAATTATGTTGCAGTTCAGTGAGTAAAAAAAGTATTTGATCCCCTACACACAGACAGGCACAGTTTAGTCCTGTCAATTTAAGAAGTTGCTCCTAACAACAACTCTTTATGTGTATAAAAGACACCTGTTCACAGAATCTTTCTTTCATTCAAACCTCACCATCATGGGCAAGACCAAAGAGCTGTCAAAGGATGTCACGGACAAGATTGTAGACCTGCACAAGGCTGGAATGGGTTACCAGACCATCAGGAAGAATCTTGGTGAGAAGGAGACAACTGCTTGAGCAATTATTCGCAAATGGAAGAAATACAAAATAACCATCAATCACCCTCGGTCTGAAGCTCCATGCAAAATTTTGCCTCATGGGGTGAGGATGATCATGAGAAAAGTGAGGGATCAGCCGAGAACTACATGGGGGAAGCTTGTGAATTGGGAACCCAAGGCAATTGGGATCACAATCACCAAACAAACCATTGATAACACAATAGGCCACCATGGATTGAAATCCTGCAGCACCCATAAGATCCCCCCTTCCTCAAGAAGGCACATGTACAGGCCCATCTGAAATTCGACAATGAACATCTAAATAATTCAGAGAAGGACTGGTAGAAAGTGCCGTGGTCAGATGAGACCAAAATTGAGCTCTTTGGCATTAACTTGACTCATCGTGTTTGGAGGAAGAAAAATGCTGACTATGACCCTAAGAACACCATCCCTACAGTCAAGTACGGAGGTGGAAACATTATGCTTTGGGGCTGTTTCTCTCCTAAAGGTACAGGCCAACTTTGCCGCATTGAGGGGCCAATGGGTGGGGCCATATATAAAATCTTGGATGAGAACCTTCTTCCCTCAACCAGAACACTGAAGATGAGTCGTGGATGGGTCTTCCAGCATGACAATGACCCAAAACATATCGCCAAGGCAACAAAGGAGTTGCTCAAGAAGAAGCGCATTAAGGTCATAGAGTAGCCAACTGACCAGCTGAAACTTCAAGTTGCCAAGCGAGAGCCAAGAAACCTTAAGAATTTAGAGAAGATCTGTAAAGAAGAGTGGACCAAAATCCCTCCTGAGATGTGTGCAAACCTGGTAACCAACTACAAGAAACATCTTACCTCAGTACTTGGTGGAGAAAGCCTTGTCGACAAGCACAAAATCATGCTTTGCTTGGGGATCAAATACTTATTTTACTCACTGAACTGCAACTCAATTTATAACATTTGTATCGTGTTTTTCTGGATTTTTGGTTGATATTCTGTCTCTATCATTTAAAATACACCTGTGATAAAAATTATAGACCCTTCATTTTATTATTTCGGATTCGTCTAAATTCGTTACTATTGTAATTAGAAAATCCAGGTACATCCAAATTTCTGAATAACGAAAAATGTGTTCGAATTTTGATTCAGAACGAAACAAACCACACATGTCTTATTGGAAGATCCCCCCTCTATTCCTTTTCTGGTGATAACTCACATTTTTGGATTTGCCCTCACCTTCAGTCCCAGTGACAATGGTTACCAGAACAAAGTGATGTGGACACCGACAAAGGATGACACTGAATATAGAAAGAAGAGGAGAAGGCTCGGGACTGGCGTGTCATGTGACCATGGCTTTAGGCAAATAAAAAGGGTGTTTTTTTTTGTTTTTTTTTTAAACCATTGGCCATTTTTTAGAGTGGGATGGGTTAACATTATGCCAGCGATGGGATACATTCTTGTAATTGGGCAGAAGTCAAGGCTCCATCAACAATTTGGTCCTAGGATATCAAGGGCTCCACAGGGGCACTGGGACCAGCCTTAAGACCATCATGGGTGGTTGGAGGTACCTGTCTACACTTCAGCATTTCTAGGATATGTCCTTGGGTTAGTCTAAGAACTGTCTGTATCATACTGTTTCTATGGGATTACTACAAACAACACACATATAATTCACTTTTATAAACGAAGGACAAAGTTCTAAAGAACTTTTTGGAAAATAGAGGTGTCTCCTGTATACCATGTGTCCCACAGCCTCTGTTTATATGACAATGATATATTTTTTTTCTACAGTGCCCAACTATCAAGGGACGCAGAGTTCCTGAGGATTTCAAGGTTCCTGACATACAAACACAAGAGGAAACAATGTAACCAATTGGGTCCATAATTTTGTTCATTAGACGATAGTCACAAATAAACATCTGTATTCATTTTTTTTTGGTTTCTTGTGAATTGTATACCTGGGCTAAAGAAAAGCCATGCCTGGTACCCCAACACCCTGCAGTGGGACAGTTATGCTGACATGAATTGCAGTAACACACATTAAAACATGATTTAACGCATGTTACTGCAACACATTGGTGTGATTGGGTCCTGAACTGCAGTTCAGGCAAC
The DNA here is from genome assembly GCA_018402905.1 of Glandirana rugosa. Classification (NCBI taxonomy): domain Eukaryota; kingdom Metazoa; phylum Chordata; class Amphibia; order Anura; family Ranidae; genus Glandirana; species Glandirana rugosa. The sequence continues at coordinate 386,800 of BLSH010348234.1, forward strand.
AACTAAAACAAATGTATGAACCTCTAACTATTCAGCAAACACTGCAACTGTGCTAAATTCAGAATGCCCACTGATTTACCTTAATCTACTGCAGTCAGATTCCAGAGAGAACTCCACTTGCTGTAGATGTGATTGCTTTATCATATCTAGGCTGTATATAATACTTTCCCTCTCCCATATCTAGGCTGTATATAATACTTTCCCTCTCCCATATCTAGGCTGTATATAATACTTTCCCTCTCTCATATCTAGGCTGTATATAATACTTTCCCTCTCTCATATCTAGGCTGTATATAATACTTTCCCTCTCTCATATCTAGGCTGTATATAATACTTTCCTTCTCTTTATTTGCCATATCATCAGATTTGAACTCCCAAGGCAGGTCTTACTTTGGTAGTGAGAAGCATGCTTATATTTTGATGCATCAGGTTTTCAGAAATTGGAGAGCATGAAGCCTGTCATTGGGCTGTGTTTGGGAACAACCCTTCTGTATTACAAGTAAGGGGTTCTCAGATGACCAAGGGAGAGGGTGGGCTGGTGCAAAACGGTCCTGCCTGGATGGTAGATTGAAAAACCACAAACTCTGTGTGACAATGGGATTTTATTGGGTGTCATTATATTGTTACCCAAATCTACAGCTCTGGTGAAGACTCGCGCCTCCTGTACACGGATAATCCGGATGGTGGCCACTGTAGTCCATCTCCACCCCCAATCAGAAAAATTAGGGGAAAAAATGTATCAGTCACACTTCACTCTTAGCCTATTTTTGGTATTTATTAGTTATCAGCAAAATAAGTGCATACAGCAATGTCTCCACCTTGGAACCTGCATTTCTTGATGTGTTCCACCACTCCTGGCTTGCTTAAAAGTATGCGGGAAGCTTTTTAGGTATCGGTAAAAGTGGTTCTAAAGCCTCAAGGTTTTTTTTACCTGATGTACAGGGTGGGCCATTTATATGGATACACCTTAATAAAATGGGAATGGTTGGTGATATTAACTTCCTGTTTGTGGCACATTAGTATATGTGAGGGGAGAAACTTTTCAAGATGGGTGGTGACCATGGCGGCCATTTTGAAGTCGGCCATTTTGAATCCAACTTTTGTTTTTTCAATGCTTGGGAGGACGGTCAGAAACTGCAGACCTAATGAGGGACAGAGAGTGTGGACATGTTACATTTTAAGACTGGGGATATGCTGGAACCTAGCACACGAGGCTAATGGAGATGAATGCTATTTCCCAAATCAATGTTCCAAATACAAACTGCTGAGGTCTGAGGGCCACACATCATACAGTGAGGGAAAAAAGTAATTGATCCCCTGCTGATTTTGTATGTTTGCCCACTGACAAAAAAATGGTCATTCTATAATTTTAATGGTAGGCTTATTTTAACAGTGAGAGATAGAATAACAAAAATATCTAGATAAACACATTTAAAAAGTTATAAATTGATTTGCATTTTAATGAGTGAAATAAGTATTTGACCCCTTCGCAAAACATGACTTAGTACTTGGTAGAGAAACCCTTGGCAATCACAGAGGTCAGAGGTTTCTTGTAGTTGGCCACCAGGTTTGCACAGATCTCAGGAGGGATTTTGTCCCAATCCTCTTTGCAGATCCTCTCCAAGTAATTAAGGTTTCGCGGCTGACGTTTGGTAACTCGAACCTTCAGCTCCCTCCACATATTTTCTATGGGATTAAGGTCTGGAGACTGGCTAGGCCACTCCAGGACCTTAATGCGCTTCTTCATGAGCCACTCCTTGGTTGCCTTGGCCGTGTGTTTTGGGTCATTGTTATGCTGGAATACCCATCCATGACCCATTTTCAATGCCCTGGCTGAGGGAAGGAGGTTCTCACCCAAGATTTGATGGTACATGGCCCCATCCATCATCTTTTTTGATACGGTGAAGTAGTCCTGTCCCCTTAGCAGAAAAAAACACCCCAAAGCATAATGTTTCCACCTCCATGTTTCAGGGTTGGGATTGTGTTCTTGGGGTCATAAGTAAAAAAAAGTGTAATTGTTCCATGCAAACGGATAGATAGAGCTATTACTCTAAGAGCTGCTGCCTCCACCGAACCGCACAAAAAGTGTAGTTGTGATAATATAGTGTAATTAAGGTGGAAATGGCGCTGCTCTACTTCTTTGTGGGATTGTAGACCTTATTAATATTGTAATTAATTTGTATAATTCCCAGTGGACTTGTGGGTGTAAACCAAAAAAAAAAGAGAAAAAAACGGAACAGAAATGTACAAATGAGTCATATAAAGATTATGAAAAAAGTGTCAAAATGTGTGATCAAGCATAGTGTACACCCAAAAACAGTGATGGAAAAACTGAATGAATGGATCAGTAATCTGGTGAATATGGTAGATATCCTAAAGGCAATGATATTATTGTGCTGTGATGAATTTCCAAACAAAAGGTGGTGGTAAAATTGATGCTGGTAGTATCAGCGACTAATGCAAATCAAGATGTTCTAATCAATAAATATGTGATATCCTAAAAACATATAACATGCAAAACAAAATTAAATTAAAAATGTATATGCTTCCAAAAAAGATCATATAAATGTATTCAAATACAATGGATAAAAAATATATATAAAAATTAGGTGAGGAAAATATTATAAAAGTGCAAAAGTGCTATGCAAAAAAGTGAGCAATCAATACAACTACAGCCTTTAAACACAGTGCAATCAGTTCATGTTGTAAATCCAATATAAGAGCCAAAGAGGATAATACACTCTCCTCAGAAGGTAAAGTTAAAGTGCATAAAGTGATTGTTCACAATAAATCTCTATGATGCCCAGGTGCAAAAAACACAGTGCCTCTGGTGCTTCACTCCATGCGTTTTCCTATTATAAAGCCACTCACTGGACAGCGCTCCCCAATGAAGGGGTATGCACTTTGTAGTAATTGCCACCTCTGATGTACACCCCCTCAATTCAGTCCAGGTATATAAAAGGAAGACAAAAGCCAAATCTTGTGCAGTATTGTATATTTAGGTTACAATAATAAGCCATAAACCACTCACATGTATGCAAAGCATGTCAAGCGTTGACTCTCTATACACAGCTGTACACAACAGGAAATCCGCCGTGTTCCCTGCGTTCCACGGCCCGTACCGGAAGTGACGTGTGACGTAGAAGGCAGCATTCCTCCTCCTCCTCCAAACATGGCGAGTTGAGTTGATGCCAAAGAGCTTGAATTTGGTGTCATCTGACCACATTACTTTGACGCAGTTCTTCTCGGAATCATTCAGATGTTCATTAGTTAACTTCAGAAGGGCTGTACATGTACTTTCTTGAGGGACCTTGCAGGCTGCAGTATTTCAGTCCTGCATGGCGTAGTGTGTTACCAATTGTTTTCTTGGTGGCCATGGTCCCAGCTGCCTTGAGATCATTGACAAGATTCTCCCATGTAGTTCTGGGCTGAATCCTCACCGTTCTCATGATCATTGACACTCCACGAGGTGAGACCTTGCATGGAGCCCCAGACCGAGGGGGATTGACAGTTATTTTGTGTTTCTTCCATTTGCGAAAAATTGCAGCAATTGTTGTCACCCTCTCACCAAGCTACTTGGCGATGGTCTTGTAGCCCAGTCCAGCCTTGTGTCTACAATCTTGTCCCTGACATCCGTGGACAGCTCTTTGGTCTTGGTCAGGGTGGAGAGATTAGAATCTGATTGATCGACTGCTTCTGTGGACAGGTGTCTTTTATACTGGTAACAAGCTGAGTTAGGAGTGCTCCTAATCTCAGCTCGTTACCTGTATAGAAGACTTCTGGGAGCCAGAAATCTTGCTGATTGATAGGGGATCAAATACTTATTTTACTCATTAAAATGCAAATCAATTTCACTTTTTTGAAATGCATTTTTCTGGATATTTTTGTTGCTGTTCTGTCTCTCACTGTTAAAACAAACCTACCATTAAAATTATAGACTGATCCTTTCTTTGTCAGTGGGCAAACATATAAAATCAGCAGGGGATCAAATATTTTTTTTCCCTCACTGTATACCATAGTGCAACAGGTTGGGCACCAGGGACATAAATCATAACATTAGAGTTTCCATAATAACAGCCAATTCAGTATGTCATCAAATACACAATTACTTGCCAACATCTCACGAGACATATATGTTGGCAGAATAAGTTCTGAGAAACACGTCAAGCGTACCGCCAGCCCACTGCTGGAATACTAGCATATTCTAGAAAGACAAACTATGGTATAGAATATCTAGGTCAGGGGTGTAAAGCTCAATTTCATTGTGGGCCGCATCAGCATTATGGTTGCCCTCAAAGGGTTGGTTGTATCTGTAAGACTATATAAATATATCTACTCTTTATCATATTAAATAATTGCCTCTGCATTTGATCATTACTGGTTTTAGTAAGATTTAAGGTAGAGATCGGTGCACTCCAGTAGCAGATGATGCAAGTCTGAAAAGGAGGGTCGCACACCGCTGGCATCAACCGCAAGAAACTTTATGGGAGACTGCTTAGACAGAATATCCACTTGCCGACCACCGGACGTCCAAGTCTTGCTAACACCTACATGCATCATTCAGATATCATTTGAATCCGCCAACGATTCTCTGCACCATAGGAATGATCATAGCAGCAGATCAGCCGCTTGATCGTTCTTATCGGCAACGGGAGGAGACATTCCCCCCCCCCTCCCGGTGCTTCTCCCGGGCCGCCCGTGCCATTGGCAGCCCAGAGAACATATACATTGCCGGGGGAAGTTGAGCATAGAGATGACTGATGACCAGATGGTCACCAGTCATCTCTATGCGCCTCGGAGGTCCGGGCACGTTGTATGGTGTCACGTCCGGGTCACGTGATGTAAACAATGCCCGTGAACTCGGCTGAAAAGACAGAGATCGCTGTTTTTTTTTTTCTGATCTCGGTCTTTCTAGCCTGGAGGAGAAATGAGGGGTTGTATTGACCCCATATCTCTCCATAAAGAGTACCTGTCACACAATATTCCTATTACAGGAGATGTTTACATTCCTTGCAATAGGAATAAAAGTGATCAAAAAAAAAAAAACTTTAAAGAGAAAGTGTAAAAATAAAGGTAAAACAAATGATAATAAAAAAAAGCGCCCCAAGCTCGCACACAGAAGCGAACGCATGTAAACGGTGTTCAAATCACACATGTGAGGTATCACCGCATGCGTTAGAGCGAGAACAATAATTCTAGCACTAGACCTCCTCTGTACCTCTAAATATATAACCAGTAAAAAATTTTAAAGCGTCGCCTATGGAGAGTTTTAAGTACCAAATTTTGGCGCCATTTCACAAGTGGGCGCAATTTTAAAGCGTGACATGTTGGGTATCTATTTACTCGGCGTAGCATCATCTTTCACAATATAGAAAAAATTGGGCTAACTTTACTGTTCTGTTTTTTTTTTTAATTCATGAAACTTTTTTTTTTTCCAAAAGAAAAAACGCATTTGAAAAATTGCTGCGCAAATACCGCGTGACATAAAAAGTTGCAATGACTGCCATTTTATTTCCCAAGATCTCTGCTAAAAAAAATATATATATATATATATATATAATGTTTGGGGGTTCTGAGTCATTTTCTAGCAAAAAAATGATTTTTACATGTAGGAGACAAGAGTCAGAATTGGCCTGGTGGCGAAGTGGATATGGTTACCAGCGGTGTGCGACCCCTCCTTTTCAACTGACACAGGATTGTATTATTCTCATAATAATTATAAGCACATGTCCAGAGCACCCTACCAACAGAAGTCAAGTCTTCCACCCTCCCTTACATAACAGTGCAACCCCCTCTTGTGCTGGGGCCGGAGATAGGAAGCAGAAAGGGCTGAGTCTTCTGAATGCTGAGACCGTGGGGGCAAAGACAAGGGGGTGCTGCGGCTGCACAGAGCGGTGCAGGATCTGTAGAGGGCGTTCTGTCATCCTCTCTGCTGCCGACTGGTGAGACAAGATGGAGGCGGAGATGAGGAGAGTTCCACAGCTGCAGGAGAGCTGCATGGGTCACATGAAATGGTCTGGCGGGCCACATTCAGCTTGCGAGCCTAGTGTTTAACACGTAATTCAGATGGTTTATGGTAATGCATGTACTCATACAGAGATGTATCAATGTTACAGCTACTGGGAGGTTGTAGTACTTTAACCACTTCCCGACCGCGTGCCGTGTTTTCACGGCGGCAGTCGGGATGCTGAGCGCGAATTGCCGTAAAAAGGCGGAGATCTGCGAACAGCCGCTAGGGAGTGTCCGCCGGCGAGCGATGAGCGGCCACCGGGAAAGAACGATGTAAACACAGCGGTTCCCCATTCTGACAGTGCAGGCATGGGAGATCTACTGATCCCTGTCACTGGGATCAGTTAGATCTCTCATGCCCATGGTAGCTCAATCCCCCCACAGTAAGAACACACCCAGGGAACATAGTTAACCCCTAGCTCCCCCCCACCCCAGGTTAACCCCTTCACTGCCAATGACATTTATACAGTAATCAGTGGACATTTACATTTCTGATCGCTGAATAAATGTCATTGGTCACAAACAAGTGTCAAAAATGTCCGACATGTCTGCTGCAATATCGCAGTACCGCAGATCGCCGCCATTACTAGTAAAAAATAAAAACCCCAGAAATTAATTCTCATCATCCGTAAACTTTTGCGCAAACCAATCAATAAACGCCAATTGTGATTTTTTTTTATCACAAATATGAGGAAGAATATAAATCGGTCAAAACCGGTGAAAAAAAAAATTTTTTATATTTTTTTTTTTTTGGATTTGAATTTTAGCAAAAAGTAAGAAATTTGGGTTTTTTTGCAAAATGGTCGCTCTTCTTTTGTTTATAGCGGTGATCAGAAATGATGCAGAGGCGATGAAATACCACCAAAAGAAAGCTCTATTTGTGGGAAAAAAAGGACGCAAATTTTGTTTGGGTGCAACGTCGCACGACCGCGCAATTGTCAGTTAAAGCGACGCAGTGCCGAATCGCAAAAAGTGCTCTGGTCCTAAAGCTGGAAAACCTTCCGGTTGGTAAGTGGTTAATATGTGTTATATATTTATAGGTCTAATAAAATTGAGATTTTATAGAAATATTTGTGTGTGTTAACAATTTAACGATACCTAAAACGAAAACTTCCCCTATCCGTGTAAGCAACTCAGAAGTTGTGAAACACATCAAGGAAGTTAGGTTCCCAAGGTGGAGACATTGTTGTGTGCAGTCCTTTTGTTCATAACTAATAAATACGGAAAATATGCTAAGAGTGAAGTGCGGCTGATACATTTGTGCGTTTCTGTGCATTGGGAGAGATG
>BLSH010348234.1:401964-425575 GCA_018402905.1 Glandirana rugosa
CCGAGTTTATGTTCGTCTGTTGAAGAGGACAGTTCCGTATGATGATCCAAAAATTAACTAAGAACCCGTAAAACCATAGGTCGTAGACAAAGAGTTTAAACAGGGTACAACGTCACACGACAGCGCAATTTTCAGTTAAAGCGACGCAGTGCCGAATCGCAAAAAGGGCTCTGGTCCTAAAGTGTGAAATCCTTCCGGGGCTGAAGTGGTTAATGATCTCAAAGAACCAAATTTTACTGTAATCACAAAAATGTTGTTTTCTTTCTTGCTCATTAAGGGTCACAGGATCAGAGACAACTGGGACATCCCAAAGCAGTCCAGCTGGGAGGTGGGCAACAGCAACAAAACATTAATAAACCCACATCACAATGTAAAAATGTAGGCACAGTACAGCTCAAAATGCTGCCTAAATGACCTTATGCCTCAAGCTGGCATCAGCTTAAGCCTGAAAATCCATCTAGTAAAATTTAGAAAACATATGAACACAAAACCAGGTGGCAGCCTTACAAATTTGAGAAACAGATGCTGGATACCAAAATGCCCAAGAATCAATTAAAAACCTAGTAGTATGCCTTGACAGGAGAAGTTGTCTGCTTGTATTTGAGCCTATGGGAGTTGAATCTGTCTGAGCCATTTAGAGATGGTGGCAAGAAGCTGGTTTTACTTTGTGGGGAACCATCAAGGAAGAACAGAAAGAGTCAGTCTTTCTAATGGAAGCAGTGGCTGTAAGATAAAAACATACATTGCGCCAATTACATCCAGACAATGAGGGGAAATCTCCTTAGGATGAACATGCCAGTCAGACGGAAGCACAATGACCTGGTCATAGGCATGCACACAGAGTGTGCCACGGCACACCCTAATCACCCTGTGAGGCACATATTCCCCCTGTTTAAATCCCTGATATTTCACCAAACCATAAAAAATTTGTATAAAAATAACTGAAAAAATAAAATTGTAAAAAGAATAAAAACCAAAATAATAACTATAAAAAAACTACTGACACCGTCAGTATATATACATATGCACACACATGTGTTTGAGCTTTAAGGTGCACACCCTAATACAATAGGTTGTCCACACCTATTACAGGCAGGCCCTGCAAGCTTCAGTCCATAAGGGTGTGGGTGTTTAATTCAATATTAAAGAAAAAAAAGTCTAGTAACTATGGTTGAACATTTTCTCCAAAGAACAAAAAACATCTATCCACCTAGAACACTAGCAAAAAAAAAGAAGAAAACCAAGCACAATGGGAGTAGGAGAGGTTATACTTGACTGGCTAATAGCATTTTTTGTTTGCCAGTGTCCAGTTCCTGCTGAAGGCAGAAGTATAACCCAGTTGTCATTGATTTCCTTCTAATTCTGTGTCCCGATTGAACGAAATTCTTCAGACTGGTTGGTTTATTTTTTTTTTTTCACATTATGTTACTTTTTCTGTATTGTCTATCCCCTCTTTTTTTTTTTTTATTAAATCTTATATAATGGATCTTGCTGAGAGAAACATCAAGTGTGGAACAAGTAATTTTTAATGTGGTTGTAGGGAGCACAAATGTTAAAGCACTGATTTCTTAAGGGGCACCGATAGCAGTGATCTTTCAGTCTCTCGCAGAAATGGTTATATAAAATGTGTCTCCAGTCTAAGAATTTCTTTTAAAGAATGCCCCCAGTCTCCAAAAACGTCTACAGCAAGTTTGGAGTCTCTGACAATCTCTTGTATCATGCCTGTAAACGTCTACTCTCGGAGTGCTTTCGGTTATACTACATTCACTAAATAATATGGGGTTGATTTAGTAAAATTGGAGAGTGCAAAATCTGGTGCAGCTGTGCATGGTAGCCAATCAGCTTCTAACTTCAGCTTGTTCAATCAAACTTTGACAAAAAAATCCCCCAAAAAATAAAAATGGAAGCTGATTGGTTTCTGTGCAGAGCTGCCCCAGATTTTGCACTCTCCGGTTTTAATCAACCAACCCCATTGTGTGGCCCTTTGATGACATCAGAGGCCGCACTTCAGGACCCCTATATTGTGAGAGTTGGCCACCACTAAATAAAATGGTTCAGAGTTCTCTTTACCTCATCACGCTTCTCTTTAAATAGTTATTTAGGGGTGGAGATCTTCTTTAAACATCTTGAAATGTGCTTGACAGCAAGAACAAGCAAAAGAAAAAAAGGCCGCTACCTCCTAAAGAGACAGTAAAGAGGACTTTTCTAAGATTTAAACAGTAGCACAGACATTTGTAACAACAGGACCTGTCACATCTGTAAATCTATAGTGGCATCTTGGAGTCTTGCACCTTTAAAGAAATAATCATTAAAAAAAAACAATAAAAACAAATACATCTTACTGGTTTAGTTTGCGGACACAGGCATTTACAATAAACAAAATAATCATATACAAATATGTACACATAAAAGCAATTTGATCTTTAGTGTCGGAGTTTGGGTAACACTTCAGGTAAGTGGTTGATGTAGTGAGCTGGTTTATTGGATAGAGGCATGTTGGTAGATTTGGCACACCCAGAGCAAGCTAAATAGAGGAACGTTAATTCCATGTGCGGAACGCTGATAGTGGAGGTGAGGAAGGTTCAACTGATGGCTAAGGATCACACGTGTACTATGCTCCATACTGTAAGAACAAACCTGTCAAAAGCCTGAGTAACACAGACCCAAGAGCCAAAAAGGCACAGGCATAGGTCACTTTCAGTGAAAACTGCTTGTGAGAATCAATAGGTCCAGTGATATTGGCAAAATCATTTTCCTGTGAAAGTCAAGCTTGGCCCAACATCATTTCAAGCCTCCATAATGGTCTGTAAGGCCTCTCATTATTTAGAGGGCTAAAGGGAAAGCTTGGATGGTGGAAGGGGTTGGGGTTAATGTATACTTTTAGGCTGGCTTCGCACCTATGTGTACTTGTTGTAATGGGCGTTGGACACATGCACTGTGCATATGTTTGGGGATACTCTAGTTTTTATGGGCCCCCAATGCACATCTATGCAGTTAATGCATGTAACCGTATAACACATCACATACAGTACACGTGAAAACACTATTTTCTATGGAGGAAGATGGGGTCAGAAATGCTTTATGGTACAAGGACTTATAGAAAATGCTTGGGAACAAGTACCACAATAATTTTAGTTGCCCATATCTCTAGAACTACTGGCCCTCATGTGGCTTTTACTGACATTAACTTCCCACTATTTGCATTGTTTACTGTCCATTTCTCAGGTTTGTGACAGGTTAACTTTAATTGTTTCTCTGCCACCATCTACGGGGGTGTCTAGTGTTGTCTAAATATGGAAGAAAGTTAAAGGCTTGGCAGTCAATTCTTGAGAGACAGACAGGAAATAAGGCCCAGGGCACATAGGCATTAGCTTGTAAATGCCAGACTGAGAATTAGGTACAGCAAGCACTTACAAAGCATCATACAGGCTCCCAGCTTCTTTCTGGACTTCCGCCTGGAAGTACCAAGTACAGATCTGTACTGAGCGAAATACAGGGTCAGCCATAATGGCTTTCTCTGGCCTTAATGCTTTTACAATCAACTCATTATTCCCATACCTAACTCCAGGTTCAGGCCTGTTCATACTCATTGGTGTGTGATGTGCTGCCATTTATTCTGATTCATCCAATTCTTAATCTGTAAGCTTGTTGTGTCAATAGGACAGCCAGGTAAGCATGTACATGTGTGGCCCACTGCTTAAGGAAAAATGCAACTTAATGTAATGTGTTGCATTAGCACAATGCATACTTTAGAGGTTGCCTTAAATAAAACCATGTGGGAAACAGGAAGGCTCCCATTGCTAAGCTCTCTAAAAATAATAGATCACTAGCTGCCATGCCAAGGCTCTTACTTTAATACTTTGCATCATTGACCTGAAAAAATGTGTGTTTTGAATGGGGCTCAGTAATGACATTTACATTTCCTTCTTACATTTCTAAAGAGCTCACGGGGCTAAAATTTTAACCTCCTAATTTGTAGTGGAAATGTCAATTAAAGGCAGAGTCTAGCCAAAACAGATTTACTTAAACTAAATGGATTACAGCTGCCTATATTTTTAGGGGACTCCAGGTGAAAGATCCCTCGGTTAGACTTCTTGGGCTGTGTCCTACTGAGGTGTTCAGTAGTAACAATGACACATTCCTGCATTCTAGAGTCCTTCGGAATGCCCCTGGAGTGCTAATACTGAAAGGGGGGGGGGGGGGAAACCAGGCTGGGGGTCAGAAGGGCATTTTCCCCTTAAGCCAGGTCTAGCAAGATATGTTGGGCTGATGGGCCTAAGTGGCCATACTTCATCATTCAGTCATTGATCCAAGTAGGATATGCAGTCAGTGACACATAATAAGCTATATTTTCAGACCTACGATCACAGTGCCTAGCAGTGGTCACAGATGTCATGTGACCGAATGTGTTGAGCTGCAAAGGGAGCTGACCTTGGAAAATACATCTGTCCCTACCATGAAGTCCCTATCTGGGTTGTCACCCAGACCAAGGGTTCCCAATCTTCCCCTGTCCAGTACCCGGATGTGCACTATATGCAAATTTTGTATCTAAAATCAGTTCCAGCACACCCTTCTGTATCCCGAAGTAAAATTTATAGAGAGCCCTCCAATTACTATCTTTGGCCAGGTTAAAGTGGAAATCAAACCCAAAACGTTTTTGTTTCAAATACATCTTAGATTGCGTAAAGAAGGGTTAGAACAACCATAATATTACAAAGCAGAAAAAAAAGGTTTTGGGTGGAGTTCCACTTTAATAACAGACAAGGTGTGGCTCTTTTAGTAACTTATGTCAAACACTATTATAATGACAGGTTCATTTTACATGTCTATAATGAGGCACTACCAAGTTTAAAAAAAACATTTGAGGAAGTGTGTTTGGGACCTGTAAGGTTTCTTACACAAAGCAGCTGGCTGCAATACCAGGCATTGGTCTAGCATGCCACTAGTTTTCTTCATTATATCCGACACCAATACTGTCCTGTGTACTGTCCCGGCAGTCACATTGGTCTGCATTGATCCTGATTCTATACTCTGCATCCCAAGAACTAGAGAGATAAGCAGCTGGAATAGGATCCACCTAATACTGAAATATCGCAAGTGTTAACGTATTAGATTCCAGTTTGCCACTGCTTACCTCCAGTAGACGTGCTGGTTAGTGTTCTGTGGATGTAAAGCTTATAAACAGTACTGATTCGCTTTTCAGGTTAGTGTTAGATGTGAAAATAAAACACTATACAGGATTATTTCAAGAAAGTCAATTTGACCCTTCGGGTCAGTTTCCCAAGCTCCCTTGCAACAGTCGAGCACAGGTTGGCATACTTGCTTATTAGGAGTGTTTACTCCTCTTGTCCCCTTTTTGGGGAGATATGGAGCAGGTAAAGCACCCCTATACCTATCCTTAGGTTGCTTATTCAGCATGGAACAACCAAGCTCCTGCTGCTTCAAAGGCATCTGTCATTCCATAGCATCAAAAGGAGATTCCAACATGGATTCCCCCTTGTGAGCTTCACCCTTCTCTTTTCCCTGTGTTATTCCTCTTCGGCAGGCTCAGGGGGTGTATCGGAAGTGGCTCCATTGGTTTCTACACCTTCTTCACTGTCAGAGCTGACAGAACTTCTCATTGGCCTTAGGAAACAGGACTTGTGGGGTGAATGAGAATAGAGGGCATCTTGCAAAGCTCCAAGAGGGCGAGAAAGAAGCTCTTCATCTGAGGAAGGAAGAGAGTCATCATCCTCCCGTCCTGAATGAGAGGAGAGGTGCAGTCCATCAAAGGTCATCGGGCCAGAATAAGGTTTGTGACCTCGAAGAAGGAGAATCTGTGGAGATTAGAGAGCCATCAAAGACAATATATATTTTTACATGAGACTTAAGCCTCGTTTACACAGGCATACTACAGCGTACACCCGTGCGAAGGCCATGTTTACCTGCACAGGGATGCACAAGTGTTGTGTGCATCCCCGTGTAGGCAGTCAAATTCATGTCAATGAATGTACGGAGACAACTGCTGCTCCCAATGTGACTCCCAACACATACTGCCTGCATTTGAAACTGTGCACTGGCACATAGGTCAAACTGGGTAGCAGTAGCTGTGTCCTTGCAGTTGCTGCGTCCTAAATGACATGAATGGGACTGCCTGCATTGAGAGTCGCTACGCTATAGTACACCCACGTGAACAAGGCCTTATCAAGATAGTTCAAGGTATCATTACCTTTATCATTGATCAAGAGAGGCAATTTTTCAGATCAAGAATACTCCCAAGGAGTGGGTGCTAACATACATATTTCCAAAAATATGTGGACACCCTACAAATAACTGAGTTCCGGTGTTTCCATTGAAGTGTACTGTTAATGTTACATCATAAAAACAATTCTGGACAGCTGTGCTATTCCAATTTTGTGGCAATACTTTGGGAAGGGTCTTTTTCTTTTCCAGAATGACTGTGCACAAAGCCAGGTCTTTAAACTAGTGCAGAACTAAAACAGCTGGCAGTATTTAGCAGAGGAGACACTCTACAATTTTTTACAGCCTCAAGAAGACTGCTTAAGGCATAGAGTTAATGTTCCTGCTGGCCATGTTTACCAGAATCTCTGAGGGCATTGAATTTACACAACAAAGACAGCTAAGCAAATTCTACCTACTGCACAGCCTGCAAAGGAAATTTATGATTAGTAACTAAAACCCCGAAAATTCTCCCTGTGCCCCCCTTCCACCTATCACATCTACACTGCTTATCCACTGCACCCCTCCAACCCTTGCAACCTTGCCCACCGTTTGCCTCTGCACCCTTTATCCACCACTTGCCTCTGTACCCCTTACCATCTGCTTACTTCTGTAACTCTTATCCACCATTTACTTCTGCATCCCTTTTCTACCACAGCACCCCATTACACCAATGCTAACCACTGCATCCCCACTGCTCACATCTGCATCCTGTAACACCACTGCACACCTTCTTCAAAAACTGCTAACATATGCAACCCACTTTTTTTGAGACCACTGCACCACTGCTAACCTCTTAATAGATTAATTGAGGATTCACTTTAAAGACATGGTTTGGGGAGTATGGTGTGGAGGCACTTGAATGCCCTGCATAGAGCCCTGACCTCAATTCTACTGAACATGTTTGGAAATAATTAAAACGCTGATTGGGAGTCAGATCTTCTTATCCTATGTATATACGACCTCATAAATTGTCTTTCGACTAAATGGGCACAAAATTCCGCACAGACACATTCCAAAATCTCATGGAAAGCCTTCCCAGGAAAATCTGAGGTTGTTACAGCTGTACAGATGAGCCATCTGCATAATAATGCCCATGGTTTTCCAATGAGATGCCCAACTATATTATATAGGTGTGGGGGTCAGGGATTCATGGACATTTGGCGCTATAGTGTATTATCTCTGTTAAAGTGGTGGTAAACCCCCACATATACCCAGTGAAGTGACTGGCCTTAGGTGATACATAGAGGTGAGACAAATCCTCCTACATATGTTGAACCTGTTTATCTACAGCCCTCTTTCCCCTGTCCCTGACATCCAAAGTGCAGAATTTACACTGGATCTCTCAGCTCTGAAAAGCAGGGGGCAGAGAGCAAAAGTTACATCAGCAAGGAGAGCTCTGAGAGGTGATTGGAAGGAAGGGACACACCCCCTTCACACAGCACACAGGAACAGAGCTGAGGCTGTCAATCTTCTGGAGGTCCCTCCTCTGTCACCTTTTTTCTCTTGGTGTCAGGAAAACTTGTAAAAAATGACTCATGCTTAAAGCAGATGAACGAGGCAGCAGACAGAAATGATGCTTAGTGCTTTGAATTGAGTATGCACTATACAGAGATATGCTTTGTTCATATTTCATGTCTTAGTTTTATGACCTCTGATTCCTCCTGTATTGAAATTGTACTGTCTGTCCCAATGTTGTAAAATCCTGCGCAAACTGTTGGCGTTATATAAATCCTGTATAAAATAATGAATAATAATAGCCACTTTAATGTTCAAAGTGACTGTAAACCTTTCTAGTGTTTTAAGCAGGCAGAATTTACACCTAAAAATGAAAAGGGTTGTAAAGGCACAAGGTTTTTTACCTTCTCTCGATCAAGCGATGCCCACGAGAGCCTTGCCTTTCTGGGAACTTGCACTCCTGATTGGCTATTGGCAGCAGCAGGAGCCATTGGCCAGTGAGCCAATCAAGAGATGGAGGGGTGATTCCAAACCATCACTCCCTGCCTGAATGGATACACATTGCAGCAGCTCGGCTCAGGTGCCCCCATAGCAAGCTGCTTGCTGTGGGGGCACCTGACAGGAGGGGGGAGCCAGGAGCGCTGGCGTGGGACCCGAGAAGGGGAGGACCTGGGTCACTGAAAAAAAAAAAAAAATTAAAGCTTTACAATCACTTTAACCTTTGAAGCGGAGCTCCACCCAAAAGGGGAAGTTTCCCTTTAAGCACTTCTCCCCCTCCTCCTATGCCACATTTGGCATGTAAACTTTTTTTGGGGGGGAGCGGGTACCTACTTTTGACAGTTATCTACTCTCACTTCCGCTCGGACTGCCTAGGTGACCGTAAGTTCTCCTCTCCCCCTCCCTCTCTGCAATCTTCTGGGACACGTCAAAGGTCCTAGAAAATTGCCTGACCATTGAGGAGGTGCAGCACGACTCGCTCATGCGCAGTTTGCACCCGGTTGTGAAGCCGCAAGCTGTCACAGCTGGGTGCCCACACTTGTAATGCCAGCGCCAGGAAGAGGAGAGGGAGAGAACCGAGGGTTCGGGTGGCCACATCGCTGGAACCTGGAACAGGTGAGTGTATGTTTATTAAAAGTCAGCAGCTACTTTTTGTGGGTGATCGAGCTGCCAGTGCCCCCGCCACCTGGAGGGGGGGTGCTTGTTTGCTGCCCCCCCCCCAAAGAAAAAACCCACCAGCCATCACTGGACATCAAGATCTGTCAACTGCTTAATGACTGCTGAGTGGAAAGCTTTTTTCACTCGATCATATCTTTGCTTCTATGATAAAGTGCATGATTTCAAATAATTGCTTTCTCTTCTCGTCAAGCATTGTTTTTTTTCTTGATGATTGCATTCTAGCAAGACCATCTGGCTGAAAGAACTTTGCAATCGGTTCTCAAGATTTTTGTTGCTTCCCACTGACAATTACAGCTGATCTGTTACTCATATACAGTGACTATGGAAACCCACACAGAAGAATATGCTACGGTCTATCTGCCAAATGCTTCAGTTCTACCAAGTTCCACTCTGGAGGTTTCTCGAAGTGCTCACCTCTTGCCTCAGCTCATCAATTTGATCCTTCAGTTCTCGGATGTACTGTGAAGAGTCGGAGTCATTTAGTTTTCCCTGGATCATCCCCTCTTCTTTCTGGAAGATAACAGCAAGAGAATGTCAGAAACAAGACTATGGCAGGTGGGAGAAATTAGTGTGACAGAGTGAAAGGAACCCAAAGACAGGAGATAAAAAAGAAGATATTGATGACTGTCACCGTGTGTGTATAGCATCTGAGCAGTCATAAAGGACCTTAAAGTGACTGTAAAATTTGAATTAAATATAAAACCAAACATGTTATATTTACCTACTCTGTGCAATATAACTGCACATAGCAGCCCAGTCTTCTTTTTTGACTATATTACCAAAGTTTTGGATCAGGATGGTGCTGTGGACATAGCATATCTTGATTTCAGCAAGGCATTTGATAAAGTTCCACATAATGATCCAATAAAAAAGTTGTACAAGCTGAGACCTAAAGTGCATGTAAACCCGATTCATGAAATTTGAGTTGGGCACATATATCAGCAGTGTTTTCTGATCTCTTTTCAAAGCACTGAGTCTCTCAGTTCTTCCATTATCAGCCTGATAACTTCTGACAAGTTCTCAGACACAGGAGATACAGTATCTCACAAAAGTGAGTACATCCCTCACATTTTTGTAAATATTTTATTATATCTTTTCATGTGACAACACTGAAGAAATGACACTTTGCTACAATGTAAAGTAGTGAGTGTACAGCTTGTATAACAGTGTAAATTTGCTGTCCCCTCAAAATAACTCAACACACAGCCATTAATGTCTAAACCGCTGGCAACAAAAGTGAGTACACCCCTAAGGGAAAATGTACAATTTGGGCCCAATGAGCAATTTTCCCTCCCCAGTGTCATGTGACTCGTTAGTGTTACAAGGTCTCAGGTGTGAATGGGGAGCAGGTGTGTTAAATTTGCTGTTATCGCTCTCACTTTCTCATACTGGTCACTGGAAGTTCAACATGGCACCTCATTGTAAATTACTCTGAAGATCTGAAAAAAGAATTGCTGCTCTACATAAAGATGGCCTAGGCTATAAGAAGATTGCCAAGACCCTGAAACTGAGCTGCACCCCGGTGGCCAAGACCATACAGCAGTTTAACAGGACAGGTTCCACTCAGAACAGGCCTCGCCATGATCGACCAAAGAAGTTGGTTGCACATGTTCAGCGTCATATCCAGAGGTGGTCTCTGGGAAATAGACGTACGAGTGCTGCCAGCATTGCTGCAGAGGTTGAAGGGGTGGGGGTCAGCCTGTCAGTGCTCAGACCATACGCCGCACACTGCATCAATTTGAGCAGCATAGCTGTCGTCCCAGAAGGAAACCTCTTCTAAAGATGATGTACAAGAAAGCCCACAAAGTTTGCTGAAGACAAGCAGACTGAGGACATGGATTACTGGAACCATGTCCTGTGGTCTGATGAGACCAAGATAAACTTATTTGGTTCAGATGGTGTCAAGCGTGTGCGGCAGCAACCAGGTTGGGAGTACAAAGACAAGTGTGTCTTGCCTACAGTCAAGCATGGTGGTGGGAGTGTTGTGGTCTGGGGCTGCATGAGTGCTACCGGCACTGGGGAGCTACAATTCATTGAGGGAACCATGAATGCCAACATGTACTGTGACATACTGAAGCAGAGCATGATCCCCTCCCTTGGGAGACTGGGCCGCAGGGCAGTATTCCAACATGATAATGACCCCAAACACACATACAAGAGGACCACTGCCTTGCTAAAGAAGCTGAGAGTAAAGGTGATGGACTGGCCAAGCACGTCTCCAGACCTAAACCCTCTTGAGCATCTGTGGGGCATCCTCAAACGGAAAGTGGAGGAGCGCTAGGTTTCTATCATCCACGAAGAGAACTCCAGTGGCAACTTGTGAAGCTCTGGTGAACTCCATGCCCAAGAGGGTTAAGGCAGTGCTGGAAAATAATGATGGCCACAGAAAATATTGACACTTTGGCCCCAATTTGAATATTTTCACCTTTTTTGCCAGTGGTTTAGACATTAATGGCTGTGTGTTGAGTTCTTTTGAGGATACAGCAACTTTACACTGTTGTACAAGCTGTACACTCACTACTTTACATTGTAGCAAAGTGTCATTTCTTCAGTGTTGTCACATGAAAAGATATAATAAAATATTTTAAAAAATGTGGGGGGTGTACTCACTTTTGTGAGATGCTGTAAAAGCAGCCAGAGTTTTGTGTTGGGGAGGTTGCTATCAATAGATTAGCCGAGCCCTGTACTATTCAACAAACAGACCTGAAAGCCTATACCTATGAGGAGAGGGGTGTGTACCTTTCATCCAATCAGCTGTCTTGGCTGTATGCCCAGGCTTCACAGCAGTGTTGAACAGGAAGAGAAAATCTCTAACACCATCTGAACCTTATAAAGAATATATAAAGCTGAAGACGGCAGATATACATGTAAAACGTATGTAGGAGGATTTGTTTCATCTCTGTGTATCATCTGAGGCTGTTCACTTCACTGGGTATATGTGAGGGTTTACATCTACTTTAACCCTTGGGTGGTTCAGTGGATATGCAGTTGGCTAAAGGATAGATACCAGAGTGTGGGAGTAAATGGGTTTCACTCAGAACAGAGACCAGTCACTAGTGGGGTACCACAAGGCTCTGTACTGGGTCCTGTTCTATTTAATCTATATGAAAGTGATAAAAGTAAAGATTTGTTGGGCAATGTATGTCTTTTTGCTGATGATACAAAGGTGTGTAATAGGGTTGATATCCCTGGAGGCATCTGTAACATGGAACATGATTTGGCATTGCAGAAAGATTGGTCAAAGCAGCAGAAACTGCAGTTCAATATTTCGAAATGTAAAATGATGCACCTAGGGAAAAAGAATTCCCTGAGAGAGTACAACATCGGGGGTACAGTGTTAGCCAGCACTACAGAGGAAAAAGATTTGGCGGAATTATTTCAGATGATTGCAAATTGAGCAGTGTGACCCGGCAGTGGGAAATGTGAGTATAATTCTAGGATGCATCACTAGAGGGAACACCAGCAGGAGGAAGGGGGTTCTGATTCCCCTATATAGATCTTTAGTGAGACCTCACTTAGAATACTGTGTCCAGTTCTGGAGACCACACTTACAAAAAGATATTGATAAGATAGAACGAGTCCAGAAACCGGTAACAAAAATGGTGAAAGGTTTGGGGGATAAAACATATCGAAAGAGACTTCAGGAACTTAATATGTACAGTCTGGAGGAAAGATGGGAAAGGGGAGACATGATTGAAACCTTTAAATACATCAAGGGGCTGAATACGGTTCAGGAGGGCAATTTTTCAATATGAAACCAAAATCAAGAACATGGGGACATGACCTCAAACTAACTGGAGGGAAGTTCAAAACTAATCTTAGAAAGTATTATTTTAATGAAAGGGTGGTTGATGCTTGGAATAAACTACCAGCAGAGGTAGGGATACAGTCAACAGTAAATGGCTTTGGACAAACCTAGATGTATATACAGACAATAAAGTTAATGAAAAAAAGAAAAGCAAAAAAGGGGCACACTTGATGGACTACTCTGTCTTTTTATGCCGTCACTTTTCTATGTTTCTTCTGGGTTCCCCCGCTCCTACTCTTCTGGGTGTGCCACCATAGGAAGACACTTCCTATGGTTGCACACCTGCAGGCGCGATCCTGAGTCCTTAGAGGCAGAGTGCACAGCTTGGCTCTGCCCCCTGCTTCCTCGTCACAGGAGTTGACTGACAGTCAATGGCTCCTGCTGCTTCAACAAAGCCTGTAAGAGCAGGGAGAGCCACTACAGGTAGGCACAGTGCCGGATCGAGTGAGGAAAGTATAAGGTGAGGGGGTGAAGGTGCAATATTACTACCTAAACATTTTTAACTTTACTGCAGTGAATGCATTAAGGTAAAAAATGTCTAGGCTTTAGGAACACTTTAATGAAAGTCAGTCAAGTTAGAAAACTTTGAACGTCCATCTGATGTACTGTACAGCGCATGAATATTAAAACTGAACTCCAAACTGCAAGGGTTAAATGTTCATTTTTGTCTAGAGTACCATGTAAAAGCAGTTATACTTACCTTGTCCCTCATTCCTCCTCCAGCTGACACTCTCCTCTTCTCTCTGATAAAGAGAGTTGTAGTGAGCCCACGGTGTCATTACTTACAGTGCTGGACTGTTGGTTCTGCATTGTACACAAAGACATCAGAGTGCCTGGGACTTACAGAACACT
This sequence comes from Glandirana rugosa, assembly GCA_018402905.1. NCBI lineage: Eukaryota > Metazoa > Chordata > Amphibia > Anura > Ranidae > Glandirana > Glandirana rugosa. Next base: position 415,478 of record BLSH010348234.1, read on the forward strand.
GAAGAGGGGTGGCGTTAGGGAATTGGTCACAGAAAGAAAATGAGCAGCCGGCGAGAGTGTGAAATAAGGTATTCCTGATTTTTAATGGTACCCTGGGCAACAATGAGCATTAACCTGAGGGGGAGACCCACTGCAAGTATTTCCCTGGAGCTTGACTTTAAATAGTAACTCCACTTTTGTTGAGAGGAAAAAAAAAACCCTCTGGTTGATCAATTTATATTGCACAGATTTTTAACAAACTTTGTTGCAGAGTCCTGAAGAAAAGCGGTTTGTTGTCTGCAGATTGAGCCCCCGTTTGCATCGGCGTGATTTGACAGGTCAAATCAGAGTCCATTGCCGGCAATAGGAGCGTCCCAAGCGGTGCGATGCCGGCTTTGCAGCACAGCACCGATTTCCAAAAGTAGTTCCTGCACTGCTTTTGTCGACTTCTGGGGCAATTTCAATAGACATTTGTGCATGAACCCAAACAGATGTCTTTCAAGCCTGAAGTCGGACTGAAAAGCAGCTTTGAAATCGTGCTAGTTCAGATGAGCTTTCACAATTTTAAAGCAGTGTTCAGTGAGAACAAGGGCTGAATCTGAAAGACTGACTTTTTCATTATTATTCAGCTGATGCACTTGTAGTGTTCTAATGAGGAAAGTTACAGGGTGTGCATTACCTTTAAGCCCTGTACACACGATCAGAAAATTGTACGGAAAATACTGCTTTCGAAGCGATCGTACGATAATCGGATCGTTAGTACAGAGCTTTCGAAAGCCGGTCATGACAATTCATCCAATATTTTCCATCTGGACAGGATCAGACATGCAGGAAAAATTTTCTCGCACGGTGCCCGTTCGTAAGATTTTCGTTTAACCAGTACAGCTGTCATTTGAAAATGCAATACAAATACACTACAAAACCTCACTTCACTTCCGATTTTTTATTCTGTCGTACGAGAATTTTTGTGACTAATTTCATGACTGCCGATTCGATCTGAGATTAGCATGCAAAAAAAAAAAGAATACTGACTTTTGGGAAAATCAGTGAGCCAATCACAATAGCAGAAAATTACATTTCTGGGGATGTTCAGGACACCAATGGTGTACAGAACACTTCTAGGTTGCCATATTGCACTGAACTTTACAGAAAACTAAAGCAATGCAGATAGAAAAAGAAAGGTAATTTTTTTTATAATATTCAATTACAATATGGATTGTTTAGCAATAGTATATGCCATTTAATTGTTATAAATTTTTTTTATTTGCTATTTTTTTCCCCCACGAAAGTGGAGTTACCCTTTAACCACCTCCCACCCGGCCACTGTATATATACGGCCGGGTGGGAGCTTCACCGTTCTGACAGGACGTGCATTTACGTAGTGCAGAACGGGTGCCCGCAGATCATTATGATCACAGGATCCAGCCGAGCACAGATTGGGATATGGGCGCCGTGATTGATCCTCCCGATCATGTGACGGCTGTGTCCAATCACAGCTGTCACATTGTAAACAGAGACGCACGTCTCTGTGTCAGTTCTCCCCCGCCGAGCTCAGTGAGAGCTCAGTGAGCGGGCGGGACTGCAGCTATGTGACAGCTCTCTTCATGAAAATGATTTCAAGCAGAAAGCTCTCACAGATCGCCCCCCATACAGTGCACCAAGCACCACTGATACCCATGTCCCCAAAACATCTGTATGTCCCCCATCACACCTGTCACAGTCCCCAAAACATCTGCCTGTCTCCGTCACATCTGTCACAGTCCCCAAAACATCTGTATGTCCCTGTCACATCTGTCACCATACACAAAACATCTGTCACAGTCCCCAAAAACCTGTCTGTCCGCCAACACCAAATAAACCCCGATTTGGGTTATTTTTACCAAAGAAATGTAGCAGTATCATTTTTGGTCAAAATTTATGAAGAGAAATTACTTATTTGCAAAATTTTATAACAGAAACAAAGAAAAATGCATTGTTTTTGAAAATTTTCAGTCTTTTTTAATTTGTAGCGCAAAAAATAAAAAACCCAGAGGTGATTAAATGCCACCAAAAGAAAGCTATTTGTGTGAAAAAAATGACAAAAATGTCATATGGGTACAGCGTTGCATGACCGCGCATTTGTCATTCAAAGTGCGACAGCGCTGAAAGCTGAAAATTGGTCCGGGAAGGAAGGGGGTTTAAGTGCCCAGTATTGAAGTGGCTAAGGAATGATCATCCTGCATTTACAGCGAAAGACTAATGATAGGGAGGTGGTTGAAAGAAGAGCAGAAGTAGCAGTGCCATAATACAATCACTGCTTCCCAACAAATGCCTACTGAAGGGATCTGTGAAGATTCATAATTTTGGGGTATTTATTTTAACAATAAAAAAAAAAATAATGACCGTATTCTCGTGTTTAGTTGAGCACATTCGCATGTGGTGCACCTTGCTTACTTTTTCAAGTTTAGTAAATGTATAGAGTTGCACTAAATTAAAAACAATAAAGAGTCAAACCAAAAATAATAAGAAAGTGTCCATAAATGATGTAGTACTACATCTTATTTCAAAGTGTTGCTATTCTTGATGTGCATCTCTGCCATCCACCACCATAGAAAGTGATCCGTGCAACAATGCCTCCACCAAAGGCAGAAATAATGGCTTACCAGCAAATGACCTTGCACTACAAGAGGTCGTTCACGCTTGTGGCTATAGCCCAGCCAAGGCCTTTAATGGTTCCCAGAGCTCTCCTATGCTCTGTGGACTCCTTGCCCAGTAAGAGTATACCAGCGTTCACCAAAATGTAAAAAAGCTCCACATAGTGTGAAATCTTTAAAACCTTTATTCACGCATAAAATATACCACATTTACAGCATTGCTGAATGGAAATCGCCTTATGTTTGGAGCGTCGGCCTGCACACATCCAAACAGCCTGTCTTTCCGGGACTCAAGGGTATTGGTGACGTCAGCGCGTCGCTCCGCCCTACGTGTTTCGCCATAAGAGGACGTAATCCAGGGGCACGTAGCACAGTTTTTTTATTACACTTTTTCTCCGAATTACTTTTTCAAGTGTTATAAAAAAAAACACCACTAACACTAGCTATTAAGAGAATCGCCAACAAAGATTGTATATTCATGGTACAGAGCTTTGGATAAACAATCAACGGCCAAATAATTTTTGGATGATCGATATTTATCTTAGCTATATGATTTGTTGGAAATGGGGGTAAATTGTCAGAGATCTAGAGACAACTTCAATCATACAAATGTCTCACCTGAATCTCCAGTTCAGCTATCCGCTGACGCATTTCAGCCACGGCGGCCATGCTGTCTGCTTCTCTCAGCCGTACCGCCATCACCTCTTCTTTATTCTAATAGGAAACACACCAAGTAACTCAAAATGATCTGTATTTTCACCTTTCAGACAAACAAGACTGTGCAAGGCATATAAAGAGATCCTGCCATCAAAAAAAAAAAAAAACTGCTGCTGGTATGCAATTCTGGTACACCCTCCTCTCGCACTCCTATTGGCCCATTATTGGGATGAGCCGCCTCACTGCTCCATAGGAATGCAGATAAGCAGTAAGGGGCAGGCAAGCTTCTGCATGATCAGTAAGTGCTGAAGCTTTGACTACCAAATGGCTGGGCTTTAGCAATGACAGACTTGGAAGGTTGTTACAGTTATGTGCACCTCTTGCTGCCTGCAATTTATACCCACAGTGTTTTTTATTTTTATTTCATATTCTCTTTAAGTATAGAAGAATGAATGAACCCTAAAAGGGCAGCCAAATCATTTCTAAATTTGAGTAAATTGATGCATTGAGGGAAAATAATGTCATGACACGGAGGAAGTAGGATTACTGATGTTTTTATTCATGCACTAGAAATCCTACAATATTTCACCATTTAAACATATTTCAGTATATAAATGGTAATGAATGTATTCAATGGAATTTTATGAAAACGCCAAGCAACCCTTGAACACAGGACTAAAATACAGATACAGTGCCTTGAAAAAGTATTCACACCCTTTGAATTTTTTCACATTTTGTCATGTTACAACCAAAAACGCAAATGTATTTTATTGGAATTTTATGTGATAGACCAACACAAAGTGGCACATAATTGTGAAGTGGAAGGAAAATGATAAATGGTTTTCAACATTTTTTACAAATAAATATGTGAAAAGTGTGGCGTGCATTTGTATTCAGCCCCCTTTACTCTGATACCCCTAACTAAAATCTAGTGGAACCAATTGCCTTCAGAAGTCACCTAATTAGTATATAGAGTCCATTTGTGTGTAATTTAATCTCGGTATAAATTCAGCTGTTCTGTGAAGCCCTCAGAGGTTTGTTAGAGAACCTTAGTAAATAAACAGCATCATGAAGGCCAAGGAACACACCAGTCAGGTCAGGGATAAAGTTGTGGAGAAGTTTAAAGCAGGGTTAGGTTATAAAAAAATATCCAAAGCTTTGAACATCTCATGGAGCTCTGTTCAATCCATCATTCGCAAATGGAAAGAGTATGGCACAACTGCAAACCTACCAAGACATGGCCGTCCACCTAGACTGACAGGCCGGGCAAAGGAGCACATAAACTGTCGGTGCTATATAAATCCTGTATAATAATAATAATTAATCAGAGCAGCAGCCAAGAGGCCCATGGTAACTCTGGAGGCTCTGCAGAGATCCACAGCTCAGGTGGGAGAATCTGTCCACAGGACAACTATTAGTCCTGCACTCCACACATCTGGCCTTTATGGAAGAGTGGCAAGAAGCCATTGTTGAAAGAAAGCCATAAGAAGTCCTGTTGCAGTTTGCGAGAAGCCATGTGGGCGACACAGCAAAAGTGTGGAAGAAGGTGCTCTGGTCAGATGAGACCAAACTTTAACTTTTTGGCCTAAAAGCAAAACGCTATGTGTGGTGGAAAACTAGCACTGTACATCACCCCGAACACACCATCCCCACTGTGAAACATGGGGGTGGCAGCATCATGTTATGGGGATGCTTTTCTTCAGCAGGGACAGGGAAGCTGGTCAGAGTTGATGGGAAGATGGATGGAGCCAAATACAGGGCAAGCTTAGAAGAAAACCTTCTAGAGTCTGCAAAATTTGGGCAGAGGTTCACCTTCCAGCAGGACAACGACCCTAAACATACAGCCAGAGCTACAATGGAATGGTTCAGATCAAAGTATATTCATGTGTTAAAATGACCCAGTCAAAGTCCAGACCTAAATCCAATTGAGAATCTGCAGCAAGACTTGAAAATTGCTGTTCACAGACGCTCTCCATCCAATCTGACAGAGCTTGAGCTATTATGCAAAGAAGAATGGGCAAAAATGTCCTCTCTAGATGTGCAAAGCTGGTAGAGACATCCCTAAAAAGACTTGCAGCTGTAATTGCAGTGAAAGGCGGTTCTACAAGTATTGGCTTGGGGGGGGGGGGTGGGGGCTGGGGGGCTGAATACAAATCCACCCCACACTTTACAGATATTTATTTGTAAAAAATCTTGAAAACCATTTATCATTTTCCTTCCAGTTCACAATTATGTGCCACTTTGTGTTGGTCTATCACATAAAATCCCAATAAAATACACATGTGGAAAATTTCAAGGGGTACTGTACATGAACTGCTAACTTGCCCAATGGTTTGTAACTCTGTTTAAATGCCCAGCCAGGCAGACAAGTCATTTCCTATTCAGCTTCATGTGTCACCTGCCTGCAGATGATACTCATTCATTGTCCAACGAGCATGCAGCTGCAATACTGAAATAGGAAGCAGAAGAATTAGCTAGTTGTAACAGTTTACTTACATGCATGTGTATTTAGCCATTTACCTGGATTTCCACCTAAAGAGACCCTGTCACGATTTTCAAATCCCAAACCAAAGCTGTGTTCACTAAGAAAAAATATATATACTGCTCCTCCTGCCAGTGTTGCCAATATCTGCTGTTTTTAGGAGCAGCAATGGCAAAAAAAAATCTTCTGCATCTTACACTACTGGGTGTGTCGGATGCCTGGTATTTGATTGGAGGATAGATACACCATGCGCACTGAGGGACCATTCATCCGACAGTCATAAGTGTGGGATGCAAAACATTTTTCAGTCAGTGTAGCTCCCGGAGACCTTTCCTTTGCAGACATGGCTTTGGCTTGTGATTTGAAACAGCAATATGAAGTTAGCCTCTTCGCTGACAACGTCCTCCTGACCCTGACTAACCTTTAATGATCCTTCCCAACCTTCAGAGCCTCCTTTCCCATTTTTCAGCCTTCTCAGGCCTTCGGATAAATTCTCACAAGACCAATGCTCTGAATATGAGCTTGCCATCCACCACTGTGTCTCAGCTTCAAACCTTCTTCCCATATTGTTGGAATTTCTCCTTCCTAGACTATCAAACTGACTCCTTTTTACTCATCCCTCTTTGCCACCAATTACCCCCTGTTGCGATCGCTTACTTCCTTAATGCAATTGTGGCGGTTCCCTTCCCTATCTTGGATAGGCCGCATTCATGCTGTCAACATAACTGTCCTCCCTAAACTTCTATATTACTTTCGCACTCTCCCGGACCATGTCCCCTCTTTCTTTCTATGCCTTCTTCAGAGCAGAGCTTTCCTTCATCTTGGCTTACCAAGGCCCCAGAGTTTTGCGTCCCATCCTATATAGACACGGGCAGGTCTTGGAGTTACTAATTTAGCAAAATACTACCAGGCCGCTCTGATCTCTCAACTCAATTTACGTCATGCGACTTTGGATATCCCCTTGTGGGTGTTCCTTGGACTCCCTAACTGCGCCCCAATTCCTCTCTCGGCCCTACTGTGGCTTCCTCATAAACTTTGACCCTTCACCCTAAGCCCCCTTATGCGACACAGTTCGTTACTCTGGTAACCTTATGTCCCCCTTCCTCACTCTTCTCCCTCACTTCACCAACCCTCTATTACCGCCAGGCTTTGTCCAACCGGAATATTTCTCCTGGTGGTCCACCCATGGGTTCACCAAGGTTCGCCACCTCCTTTCATCCCATGCCCTCCCCTCCAGGCCCTCTTTTCAGAGCACTCATGAAAAAAATGTCTAGCATACTTCATCGATTCTCACTCTAAAATTTCTAAAAGTGTGGTCACCTTGGTGGTCTTATACTCTCCTCACCTTTCATCCGGGCACTTTGGGTCTTTCCTAATGTCCGCTACGTAATTCCCCCAACCTGCAGGACTTCTCCTTTCTTCTTCCACACCCCCTCGCTTTTTCCTTTCTTTTCCTCTCTTTCCTTCTTTTTGATGCTGAGGCTGGACACTTAGCCGCCCTCTGTCCTCCCTTACTAGAGTGCGACCCTGAGTCCCTGGACCTAGGGCATTTTGTGGACTTGCGGTTATTGCCGCCAGGTCAATCTTTTTCCCCTTTTTCACTGAGCTATTCTACTGGATAAGTTCCCTCTTATCCCTCTCCGTTTCTCGTCACTCATCCTGACCCTGTCAGGGGTGTCCAGTAGACCTATACACACTCAGGCGACATATGTGAACCTGTGGCTTGCACCCCTAGGTTGCTCAGTGGATAGTCATTCTTCAAAAAAGTTAACTGCTCATATGTTTTCTTGCCCAAGTCTTGATGTTATGTCCGATATGTTGTACTCCTGCGTGGGTGATTGGTTGTTACGTTGCTATGCTTCTTATTTTACAATAAAAACTATTGTACCAGAAAAGAGCAACATGGTCTTTTTAATGAGTACTGCATACATCTATGCATGCAGGGTTGGCCCAAGACATTGTGATGCCTGAGTCCAAGGTTGAAATGCTGCCCCCCCCCCAAAAAGAAAAAAATCACGCCCACCAAAAGGCCCCCACATGCATTAATAATAATGATAATGAAAACTAAAATTAAATCTATCAGGAGGTAAGATTTACATTCAACAGCATCTTAGCGATATGCAAGACTATATGACATATCATTATGTTCAATTCCAAGGGGCAGGCTAGGTTAGTGTACGGACAAGCTAGGGCAGTAAATAGACAGGCTAGGGTAGTATATAGACAGGATAGGACGAGGGTAGTATACGGACAGGATAGGGCTAGGGTAGTATACGGACAGGCTAGGGTAGTATACGGACCGGCTAGGGATAGTATGCGGACAGGCTAGGGCTAGTATGCGGACAGGCTAGGGCTAGTATGCGGACAGGCTAAGGCTGGTATGCGGACAGGCTAAGGCTGGTATGCGGACAGGCTAAGGCTGGTATGCGGACAGGCTAAGGCTGGTATGCGGACAGGCTAAGGCTAGTATGCGGACAGGCTAAGGCTAGTATGCCGACAGGCTAAGGCTAGTATGCCGACAGGCTAAGGCTAGTATGCCGACAGGCTAAGGCTAGTATGCCGACAAGCTAAGGCTAGTATGCGGACAGGCTAGGGCTAGTATGCGGACAGGCTAGGGCTAGTATGCGGACAGGCTAGGGCTAGTATGCGGACAGGCTAGGGCTAGTATGCGGACAGGCTAGGCCTAGTATGCGGACAGGCTAGGCCTAGTATGCGGACAGGCTAAGGCTGGTATGCGGACAGGCTAAGGCTAGTATGCCGACAGGCTAAGGCTAGTATGCGACAGGCTAAGGCTAGTATGCCGACAGGCTAAGGCTAGTATGCGGACAGGCTAGGGCTAGTATGCGGACAGGCTAGGGCTAGTATGCAGACAGGCTAGGGCTAGTAAGCGGACAGGCAATGGCTAGTATGCGGACAGGCTAGGGTTAGTATGCGGACAGGCTAGGGCTAGTATGCGGACAGGCTAGGGCTAGTATGCGGACAGGCTAGGGCTAGTATGCGGACAGGCTAGGGCTAGTATGCGGACAGGCTAGGGCTGGTATGCGGACAGGCTAGGGCTAGTATGCGGACAGGCTAGGGCTAGTATGCAGACAGGCTAGGGCTAGTATGCAGACAGGCTAGGGCTAGTATGCAGACAGGCTAGGGCTAGTATGCAGACAGGCTAGGGCTAGTACGCAGACAGGCTAGGGCTAGTATGCAGACAGGCTAGGCCTAGTATGCGAACAGGCTAGGGTAGTATGCGAACAGGCTAGGGATAGTATGCGAACAGGCTTGGGCTAGTATGCAAACAAGCTTGGGCTAGTATGCGGACAGGCTAGGGTAGTATATAGACAGGACGGGGTAGTATACGGACAGCTAGGGTGGTATAGGGACAGGCTAGGGTAGTATACAGACAGGCTAGGGTAGTATACAGACAGGCTAGGGTAGTATACAGACAGGCTAGGGTAGTATACAGACAGGCTAGGGTAGTATACAGACAGGCTGGGGTAGTATACAGACAGGCTGGGGTAGAATATAGACAAGCTGCGGTAGAATATAGACAGGCTGGGGAAGAATATAGACAGGCTGGGGAAGAATATAGACAGGCTGGGGAAGAATATAGACAGGCTGGGGAAGAATATAGACAGGCTGGGGAAGAATATAGACAGGCTGGGGTAGAATATAAACAGGCTAGGGTAGTATATAGACAGGCTAAGGTAGTATATAGACAGGTTAGGGTAGTATGACAGTGGTATTAGTGGCAATGCTGGTGGGGTGGTGGGATCAGTCAGTATGCGGACAGGCTAGGGTAGTATGTGAATAGGCTAGGGTAGTATGTGAATAGGCTAGGGTAGTATTTGGACAGGCTAGGGTAGTATAGGGGCAGGCTAGAGTAGTATAGGGGCAGGCTAGGGTAGTATAAGGGCAGACTAGGGTAGTATAAGGGCAGACTAGGGTAGTATAAGGGCAGGCTAGGGTAGTATATGGACAGGCTAGGGTAGTATATGGACAGGCTAGGGTAGTATGCGGACAGGCTAGGGTAGTATGCGGACAGGCTAGGGTAGTATAGGGGCAGGCTAGGGTAGTATACGGACAGGCTAGGGTGATATAGAGGCAGGCTAGGGTAGTATATGGACAGGCTAGGGTAGTATATAGTCAGGCAGGGGTAGTATATAGACAGGCTAGGGTAGTATATGGACAGGCTAGGGTAGTATATGGACAGGCTAGGGTAGTATGACAGTGGTATCAGTGGCAATGCTGGTGGGGTGGTGAGATCAATCAGTGGCAGTGTTGGTGGGAGGATGGGATCAGTGGCAGTACTGGTGGGATAGGATCAGTGGCAGTGCTGGTTGGGGGGGGGGGGGGGGG
>BLSH010348234.1:425948-454257 GCA_018402905.1 Glandirana rugosa
TATCCATAGTGACGACGGTCTGTAGATCATAGGCATTTGTACTCACTGTCTTCGGCTCTGTGGTGTCTGGCAGCAGTGATACCTATGCCGAGATGAGGAGATGGGGTCTCCTCCAGCCCCTCCCACTGCAGTCCACAAGAGTCAGCTGACCTATATGCTCTGCCCTCTGCCATTCCGTGAGCTAAATGGGCGGCCCAGGCTCCAGGGACAGCTCCTTTGTGCCCCACCTGCAGCCTGGAAACCCTGCTCACTGAGATGCACCATCTGCCCACCTGGACGGGGGACAGGGGGGGGGGGGAGACACGGAGCTTCTCACGTCTGGAAGTTCCCTTTCCTTCTGCTGTCCCCAACGCGCACAGCTGACCAATGAGCTGCACAGCGCCCCTGACTGATGTGCACTGATAGCAGGGCCCCTGCACACAAAAATGCTGGAGAAAAATGTTGGCGTCAATTTGCCCCCTCACTCAAACTGCCGCCAGAGACCACTAGACCCACCGGCCCTGTATGCACTTGGTTTGCTAACATCTTGAACTGAATTCCGGTTATATTGTGTCTCACCTTACACTCTGTCACTGCATGTCTCCTCTTATCTTCATTTATTTGGGTCTGCAGGGTCTTGTTCTGTGCTGCCTCACTTTGCAACCGTTCTCTGAGCTCCTTACACTCCTTCTCCATCCGGGATAGCTGTTTCTCATGCATCTCCTCCTGAAAAGGACACAGACTGTCAGCCAATGGAATTGCTCCATCAGACCCAAACTCAAGAACTGCTTCACACTAGTTACATCAGTGGGAAGGATTTCATCCTTACCGAGTTCAGACAGAATAAACACTATAAACAGATCTTTCATCGTTATGGAATTTTTAAGAGGAATTTATACCAGTTCAGAGGCTTTCTGCTTGTTGGAGAGATGATGCTACAAAAGGTACCCATCACAGTACCTCTGGTAACAACCAGTCCATGTTAGCATGACTTATTTTAGGAAATAAGAATTCTTGGCATGGTATATTTTTACATAGTTGTACAAGTACAGCGTGGACCAATGCATCTACAGTATGTATATTGGGGTTTTCCTGCTGCATCAACTGGACACCATTCAGAGAATGTTTTCAGCCAATTTTCCCTAGAGACTGGGGGGGGTTGGTTGATGGGTCGGGGGATAAAGGGATTTTATTAAAACTTACCGTAAAATCCTTTTCTCTGAGTTCACTGACAGATGCAGCTCTCCATTACGTGTGGGGTTTTATGCTTGTCTCACTAGGAGTTAACTAGGCAGGGAAAATAAACAGCTGGCCCCTCCCATGGGGGGCCATCCTCTCTTCCCACATAAAACCCCCTCATAGCATAGCTCTTCAGTTCGTACACAAGCCGTACCAGAACAGAGCACAGAGGGGTGGGTGCTGCGTCTGTCAGTGAACTCGGAGAAAAGGATTTTACGGTAAGTTTTAATAAAAATCCCTTTTTCTCCTATCGTTCACTGACAGACGCAGCTCTCCATTTCTTGTGGAGATGTCCCCAAGCTGTGTCAAAAAGAGGGGTGGGTAAACGCTAACAGTACCAAACTAAACCTCTAAGGAGGCGTCAGACGCGCCTACGTTGCCGCCTGCAAAACTTTGCGGCCCAAAGCAGCATCCGAAGATGCAAACACATCAACTTTATAAAACTTAGTGAAAGTGTGAACCGAGGCCCAAGTGGCCGCCTTGCACACCTGTGACACCGAGGCCTGGTGTCTGAAAGCCCAGGAAGTGCTAACAGCCCGGGTAGAATGAGCCGTGACCGGAAAAGGGGGACCTCGTCCCGAACAGAATACGCATGGGTCACGGTTTTTCTAATCCAACGAGAAATCGTAGCCGACGAGGCCGCCAACCCTTTGCGCGGACCCTCTGGCAGCACAAAGCATCAGCTTTTCGAAAAAAAAGCTGTAACAGCCAAGTACCCTCGTAAGGCCCTCACTACGTCCAAAGCATGCAACTAAAACTCCTTTGGGTGCGATGGACGAGGGCACAATGAAGGAAGAACAACATCTTCATTAATGTGAAAGGAAGAGAACACCTTCGGAAGGAAGGAAGGAGAGGGTCGCAAGACCGCATTATCCTTATGCATGACTAAGCAGGGAGACTTGCACGATAGTGCTGCTAATTCCGACACCCGTCTGGCGGAAGTGATGGCAACTAAAAAGGCCACCTTCTGCGACAGCAATTGTAAGGAAATCTCCCTGATATTCTCATATGGCGGTTTCTAAAGAACAGAAAGCACCAAATGCAGATACCACGGAGCCTTCACCTGATGCGCCACGTGCCGCACACCCTGTACAAGGGTACGAATCAACGAGTGCAAAGCCAAAGGTCTCTTAAAGAGAATCGCCAGAGCCGATATCTGGCCCTTGAGGGTACTCAAAGCCAGTTTTTTGTTCAGGCCCTGCTGCAAAAAAGTCAGGACTCTGGACACGACATAAGTAAAAGAAAATTTAATAAAAAACGGTCACAAACAGGACCGCAATTCCCCTGAAGGGAAGCCAGGTCAACTCCTTGCAAACTAGGCATTGAAACTGAAGAGCTATGCTATGAGGGGGTTTTATGTGGGAAGAGGGGAAGAGAGCACGGCCCCCATGGGAGGGGCCAGCTGTTTCTTTTCCCTGCCTAGTTAACTCCTAGTGAGACAAGCATAAAACCCCACATGTACTGGAGAGCTGCGTCTGTCAGTTAACGATAGGAGAAAGGATATTCACCGAGTCTGTCCTAAGCCCCCCTTCACAGCGCAGCCCCCCCCCCCCTTTATATCAGTGTCCTCATTTCTTCTTCAAATACCAGCCTCCCTTTACATTAATGTAATGGGGGCTGCTCTGTAAAGGGGGCACTATTATGTAAAAGGGGCACTGTAATGATTACAGTGCAGTCCCCTTTATCAGTGCCCCTAGCAATCACAGCCTCCTTAATCACAGTGCCCCTGCAGTCTGATTCTCCTCCCCCTTTCCTCTCCAACATCACACATTGCTAATCTCTGCCTCCCCTGCACAGGGCTCCTACCTTTGACAGGGAAGAGGCTGCTATCAGCCCATGCATCTTCTCCTGACTTCCGATCAGCAGCTCCCCCCACCCTGTGCCCTGCTGATAGGATGACATTGTCGGCAAGGCGAGCAGAGGAGCCAAGAGAGGACACACAGGCATGGCCACACAGTAGGAGGTGAGCAGCGACCGCTGTCTGACAGCCCTGTACGAACCAAGGTCATCGCTCACCTCCTGCTGTGCAGCCCAGTCATCAACAAGCTGCGGACCGGCACCGGTCTGCATCCTGGGGGTTGGATTGGAGACCCCTGGTGTAGCCCATAGCTCTGCCATGGAAGTTAGACCTTTAAACTGCACAAAAGCTTTTAGTAAATTTTCAAACGAACAATTGTATGCAAATTTGTATGACAATTCTCAGTACATTCAATGACTTGATGAATGTCATTTGAAAGTACTTAAGTTCAACATTTTGTTTGCTTTTAATATTCGATTTTGGAACAAATGGACTTTCCCAAATGAAAGCCAAACTTACTGTTAGAAATTTGTTTGTTAGAGAGAAAAAAAATATTCCACTGCAGTTGAAAATTAACAAATCAAATAAACGTTCTTAAAATGAAAAAAATGTGGATTAAATTCTATTGGTGTATGGCCAGCTTTACTAAAGAAATGGTTTGACCTCCATGTACAACCTAGTAACAGTTACTCTTTTTTCATATAGAAGGGAGGGCTGTGGATATGTATTACAGTTTATTTCATAAAACCAAACAACCAGAATATTTTGTGCCTGCCCTGCTTTTCTTGTTTTTTTTTTGCTGAATAGCCACAATTTTTTTACAGACACACTAAAAATAAAAAAAATGAGCACAACTCTATATTAATACCCACTGCTTTGGAATGGAACGTCCAATAATCTTATATAAGTGTGATGGGCAGAGGTCCACAAAGCTACAAACTTCAGCCCATATAGTGTATATTCACGGTTATCCAAGTTGTATACTCGTTTCAAACCTGCATGCTTATGTGCCTACATTTCCTGCATATTTAATTCAATAAACAAAAGTTCATGTTTTGTAACTTGGATCCAATGCTTTTACTTAACAGCCGCTTATTACAAAATCAATCCTATTTGACCTGTCCATGTAATTCTGTCTGAACCCTGCATAAATGAAATATACTACACAGAGTTCAATACAGCAGACGACCACTGACGGGAAGTGCAAGGTCACCTGACTTTCCAGAATGAGTACCCTCTGGCGAAGTTCACGGGTTTCGCTCTGAGCCTGGACTTCTCGTAACCGAGAAGACATGACTTCATCCTGCAGGTCCCCAGTGGCGCTCTTACGAGGTGAGTCTTTCCAAATGCCACCTCCCCGTGAAGACAAAGCCTACATGAAGAAGGGAAAGAGATTAAATTGATAAAATAATGACAGAATAAAAGAATGAATAAAGAATGTTTCCAAGTTCCTGACAGCTAAGGAGTCTCTTGAAACTTGTATTGACATTTTTCCTTTATTCAGCAGAGAACATTTTCTTTTTGTTTTGTGAATGGAGATCTCAATAAATTGCCAACACAGATAGCCAACTACAAAACAGTAGGGCAAGTAGAATTGTACTACAAAAAGCTTTGTAGAAAAACACACACATTCTGTAAGAGACAACTTACAGGTAAATCATAAGTGTGGGCTGGTGAAAAACACCTTTATTAAATCAAATCTGTCACTAAAATGATTTTCATAAATTAACCACACACAGGCAGAGGGGGCACCACCGGGTGCATACCACTGGCATCCTAAAGTAGATGTAAATGAAGAAAGCCACACCTCCATCGAGTCTTTTTTTCAGTTTCCACATATTTTTTTTGATCACATATTATGTAATCAAAGTATTAACAATGTAACAAAAGTGTACATGAACTTCAGTCATATAAGGGTACACAATAAAGATACAGTTACACCGTATGTGTGACAAAACCGTCCAGCACCCAGCTTGAGTGCTTCAGTCAATATACAGCTTCCTCCAGTCTGGACATGGGAACCAGATAATATAGCTGACCATACAATATTAGCTGACAATAGCTTGTATGAGAACTGGACTGTTTATTGAAAACTCACACTGAATTTATAGTACACCAGATCAGGTGAGCCTGGTCACATTATCGTATGCAAAGGAAACTGTATACACGAATATAATAGCCATAATTAAAGAACAGTCAACATAAACTATAAACTAGGGTTCGACTGATTATCGGAGCGGCCGATAATTGGGGACCGATATTCAAATTTTTCAAATAATCGGTATAGGTCAGAAACTTACCAATATTGGTCAGACCTCCTCCTCCTGTCCCCGCCGCATGGTGCTCGCTGCAGTCTCTGCCAATCTCTGTCAGTGGTGCGGCGGGCAGCAGAGAGATGACATCTTCTCTCACTGCCCGCCTCGCATCACCACTGTTTCGCCCCTACAGCAGGGCCATGAAGGCTTCTCTTGACAGAGCAGCAGCCGTAGGTAAGCAGAGAGATAGTTAACTGATTTCTTACCGCCCGCATGTGGAATTTTAACCGCTCAGACGCCACTGGGGAGAGGCTGCCAGAAGTAGTGCAAGTAGTGTCAAGCAGCATATGAATGGCAGGAAACAGTGGAAAGTGACATGCTGCATCTGGGTGACAGGTGACAGTGGCAAGTGACATGCTGCAACTGAGTGGCAAAAGACATGCTGCATCTGGTGGCAAGTGACAGTGATGTACAGAATACCGGCACCTGATATTGGCTACCAGCCTGAAAGGCAGCCGAAAAATCTGTATCGTTATAACAACTAGCCACCTAGATGACTCAGTGCCCACCCAAACTATTCAGCACTAAGCCCCGCCACCCTAAATGAAAAAGTACAATACACATAATTATAAGCATAAACATCCCACCATGGTTCGATAACAAGGTACAGTGGTCATATAATAATCACCACTGCAAGAGATGATCAGACAGACAGAAACAATAGGTGACTTAAATAGCACAATTAACAATGAGTGAAAGACACTTAGGAGGTACACTATGAAAGATACCTACTTACAATAAACACATTAAAGTGGTAGACCCCAGACAGGTGGCTTGAACTGATGATATGAACATCTGCTATGAGTCTCACAGTAAGCACATTGAATGAAGCAGTCATTGTTGGTAATGGGGTATCTAGGCCTAGAGTCTGTGCATTTTGGGGAGACCTGAACTTGAATCAGAAACAAGACCACTCCAAGGGCCCCCCAGGTATACACCTACTAAAGAGTAGTGTTCCCTTAAAAGCCAGGCCTCATAGTCCGTGGGTAAGAGGCCATCCTGCAGTCCCCTCCAAAAGCCCCTGTCTCGCTGGGTCTGTCACACTATGTAACCCGAGTTACGACATAAGTGGTTAGCTTTCATAGGAGCTCTATGTATTCTGGTTATCACCGGGGATGGGGAAAGGGTGTCTGGCAACAGTTGAACAGTTGCCCATGTCAAAATTTGAGTGTTGTAGTGGGGAGGTCTTTACCAAGAGAATACCCCCTGGGGGCACTATGTACTTTGACTTGGTGTACATCTATTCAAGTAGCGATAAAGCTTTTTGAAACTTGAAAAAAAACATGACAGAGATGTGGATTTGTACGTTTACATTCGGTGCATCGGGTATGAAAGGGCCCAATTTAGGTTTGACGAGTTAGCCAAAAGACTGCTTGGAGTGGTGTCTGTAAATTTAGACTCTAAATGAGTGGGATTCAGGGGGCGATTTATAAAGCAGTGATATAGCCTTACCATGGACATACAGTTGTTTTAAAAAAGAAACAATAAAATTCCACATATTTATAAAGCACAGCCAAGTGCTTATTGCTCCGCCAGCCAGGGTCTCTTAGGCCAGTGGAGTGCTTTTAAATTAATGGACAGTATAAAAAAGAAAAACAGCCAGTCAAAGTCACACAATTGGCTCTCCTCCAATCATGGAGCTTTTTCTGCTTTTCTGTAGGGAAAACTCTGTGGGGACTCTATAAACAGTGTGCCACCTCACTTCTCCCAGTGTCATGGAAGAGACTTCAAAGCTCTGACAGTATTGGCTATTGAACACATCCCCAAAGGGTCCCTTACATATAATGAAAGATTCTCATTGTTATGTAAAAGGGAAACCATCTGGATCTACAAGATCAATTCTCTTTCTCCGCACAGGTTGAACAAAGATTTGGACACCCATGATGTCATTGATTCATAGTTTAGCGTCGCTTTACCGCTGTTATAGCACCACTATTCGGGCAGCAACAGGGCGCTTTTAACCCCTAAGGGGTTAAAAATGGGGTCAAAAGAGCCGGCGCGCGGCACTTCCGAATCGGTGTACAGACGCTTTGGAAGTGCTGCCCATTCATTTTCATGTATACACCGCTCGTGCACCACCCCAAAAATGCTGCTTGCAGGAGTTCTTTTTCTCTCCTGCAAGCGCACTGCCCCAGTGGGAAAAGACACACTGACTTTCATTAAGAGGCGGTCTTCAGGCGCTGAGTAGAAGCTTTTTCCAGCGCTACAGCGCCTGAAACCCCCCCAGTGTGAAAGGGCTCCAATACCTTTAGTCATGATTATGTACGTTTCCTTTGTCTAGCCTTGTTTTCTAGGGTAATGGTGTCGCTGATTGTTAGTGTTCATGTGTATGGTTGATTCCTAGACTCACACTTCATTAAAGTGCATGTAAACCCGATTCATGAAATTTGAGCTGGGCATATCTGTCTGTAGTGTTTTGTTATCTCTCTTCAAATAGCTATGTCCTGTAGCTGTCTCTTCCTCAGTAGCTCTGTTATCAGCGTGATAAGTTCTCACTCCTGTTAGTCGGGACAGAGAATTCAGGTAATTTAGAGCAGAAGGAGGTTGCTAAAAATAGATTAGCAGGCTGCTTAACAAAACACAGGCACAGCTCTGCATGTGTGGGGAGGGGGTGTGTGCCTTTCCTCCAATCAGCTTTTGCACAGTCTCTCACATTGTCTAGCTATCAACTCCACCTACATAGGAATGAGGAAGTGGAAAATCTAACAGAATGTGCATTTTCTAAACAGTATATCAAAGTGACAGAAGATATACATGTATGACTTATATAGGGAGGTTTGTCTCATCTCTGTGTATCATCTGAGGCTGTTCACTTCACTGGGTATATGGAGGGTTTACATCTACTTTAATATAGTATTTATTTTCACTAGGCAGTTTTACTTATTAATTAATTCCAGCCTGATTTTCTTTAACATTGACCATGTATGGTTCTTTTGTTGATGGTTTTTGATGTCTAGGCGTCGTTGGTTGTTAGTATCCATGTGTGTGGTTGGTTCTCAAATTCATTTAATATTAATATATAATTTTTTTATTATTATTATCTATTATTATTTTTTATTCTTATCAGGTGTTTTTTATTATATTTTATTCAATTTTCATTATGTATTACAGTGTTTAATCATGTTAGATATTTGAATCATGTTAGATATTTTAACTATTATGGGCTATTGGAGGTGGATGTATTGGCTGCCCCAACCCCATACATTACTACTTCTATTCCTGTTCCCTGCCAGCTTTTGAATGTGTTGACCTGAGGGGTTAATCCTTGAAACATGTAGTCCTTACATTGTTCAAGCGCTGGCATTTTCTCTCAGTCTCCATGGTTTCCTCCCCTCTCCTTGCCCCCAGGTCTCATGACCCACCGCTACCCTGTTGGAGCCTGCCCGGGTTTATACCGCTGTACATGGCTGGAGAGAAGCTCTACTCTCCGCAGACCTGGGAATTGTGCTGTTGTCAGCTCCCCTGGTGTTATCACCAGTACCGCACCATCTCCCGGACCGCCTGGAACTAAGTCACTTCCTCCCCCTTCTCCCTGGGCATTCTGCAGTCCATAGACTTAGGGCTCACACACAGTCCCCCTTCTCTAGCGCCCCCTTAATACCTGGCCACGATCCTGGGTTTTTACATCTGGATAGATGACCACAGGCACCTCCGGATCCCTGGGGTGCCCATTACAGCATTGGAGGTGGGACAGCCATCTATCCATCTCTTCTGGCTCTCAAGTGAGTGCCATATCGACTGTGAGTGCAGGTGTCCACAGGGCACTTTTATTACTTGTTTGGCTGACTATGACTGCCTATATGGCTGTACTTTCTACATAGAGTTTTTACACACTTTTTTATACTTGCCAATAAACTTTAAATGGTGAATACGATTGTTATCTTAATGACTTTGTATCACACTCTGGATCAGCGCTCCCTGAGTTGTTTTTATTTTCATACAAAAAGGTATGCATTTTATGAATGGGCAGTAAAATAAAGATTGTGGTGTCTGCAAGCCAGCAAAGTATAAATGACAGCAGATAGCAGTCCTCTTTCCGTTACAAATAATCCCCTAGTTAAATTTATTTAATTGGATGACGGTGGAAGGTTCTGTGCACTGGAACAGTGAACTTACTTGCCAACGGTCTGTCAGTTCAGTCACTTGTTGCTGTCCCTCACGCATGACCTGCAGAGCATGGGCCTCTCTTCTCCGCAGAACCTGGACCTCCTCCTGCAGCAGCGCAACATTGTTCTCATCTGGGAGAGCGCTGTTTCGCTGCAGAAAAGTAAAATTTTTCTATCAATGTTAAAAGGTCAGGCAAAAATGAAATTAGACATTCTTACTCTAGTCAGATACTTGTTACTAATCTGTATTTAAAGCAAAAAAAAAAAAAGAGCTGACATCCATCTTGACAGTGTGGGTAACTAGGCATAGTGGGTGTAGTGCGGATAGAGTAAATTGGACGCCAGTCACTTTGAGAATGCAAAAAGTTTTATTGACTCTTAACAGAACTGGGGAGAGAGAGTTAGGGCCTGGACACCCTTAGGCTGGTGCAAAAATACTTGGCAAACTCCAAGACAAACTAGAACAAACGAACAGCTATACAGTTTAGAGGGCCTTTAAGCTGGATTGCAGCAAACTGTACTGGTAGACTGGATGTCTCCTATAGCAACAGAACTTGAAACACTCCGACTTCACTTTCCGTGAATCTATACACATACCACTGACAGTATCCCCGGTATGTAGATCTTCACCCAACCTCACAGTCTCCTACTGTAGATTTCCTCACTGAGCTCCTAATATATTTAGAGACTCTTCAGATCCCAGCTGCCACTGGATCCCTTGAGCTCTCCACAGCTAACCTGCTGTTCAAATCCAAGTGTCACCCACGCTATCCTGCTGGGTCCCTGACTTGAACACTGAAGCTTTTCCCACCTTCTTCACCATCCCCGATTAATGAAAAAGGCTGCTCTGGTACTTCTTCAGATTCCAAACACTAGCCTCTGGTAACAGGAGAGATTGTCCCTTGCTGGCGACTGCGTCCCCTTTACCTCTGACTGGTTCTCACTCGCCTCTGGCAATAGGAGTGGTCCTCTCAAATGGCAACTGCTTTTCTTCACCCCCGGCAACTACTAGGTTCTCCGGCCATCAGAACCCCCTGCAACTTGGTTGGAATCCAGGCCTGAAAAACCCCAACCCCGCACTGCTTGCTTCCAACCCGGATAGGCTTCAGACTGCCAGGCAGCCAGGTACTCCCAGATAGGCCCTCAGGCTTCTTCCCTAGCAACCGGGAGCTTTTTAACACGTCCACCCAGACAGCCGTCCAGGTGGCACAGAACCCAGATCACCTGGCTCCTCCTGAATAAATAGGCTCTCCCAGCAGGGAGGCTGAAGAAAAACCCCTGCCAATTGGCTGATACAACCTATCCACTCATAGCCTGGATTCATTATGGCCTTGTCATTCTAATGCCACAGGCAACAATGCCACCCAGCGACAGAAGAGAGGTGTACCAAACCCAGATTTAGGGAAAAGTCAAAGGGATCCACTAATAATCAGCCAGGCTGGTTACCACCTAGCAAACTAAATTTGTTAGCCACCATGCCTAACACCAGGGTGCTACATTTAAGTCTTGGACAGAGTAGTAAAGAGTTCAAACTCCATTACGTGTATTTAGTTTAGTTGCAATCTGTGTCATGTTAGGGAGGGTTCCCTTCACTTTCTGTCCCAGTAACAATTGTCATTAGGGCAAATAGGATAAACCTCTCCAAAGGGGACAAAGGAAGCAATAAAAACCTGACAGAGTTTCTAGTCCCCCACCCCACCCAAAAAAAGAAGAAAAATATACCACAAACGCGCTCAATTTTTAGCATTTACAATTGTTTTTCCTGGCTCCTGATTGTCACTATGTGATCGGGAGCTGCCGCTGTGGTGCTCCAAGCACAGAACATGGACATATATATGTGGCAGCATGGAATAAGGACACCCTCCGCTTTGCCACATATTGGAGTTCAGCTGGAAGGAAGGGCTTAACAAGCAATAAATAAGCTTTAAAATATGCCCTCAGTGACCTCTGTAGGTCTAAGCTCTGAGAAGCAATTCAATCTCAAAGTTCTCAGCGGCAACACTATGGTCATACAAGTGCACTCAGCAGCTCAGCTCACCCTGGCAGAAACTCAGCAGCTCGGCTCACCCTGGCAGAGACTAAGCAGCTCGGCTCACCCTGGCAGAGACTAAGCAGCTCGGCTCACCCTGGCAGAGACTAAGCAGCTCGGCTCACCCTGGCAGAGACTCAGCAGCTCGGCTCACCCTGGCAGAGACTCAGCAGCTCGGCTCACCCTGGCAGAGACTCAGCAGCTCGGCTCAGCCTGGCAGAGACTCAGCAGCTCTCGACTAATCCTCTCAATCAATCAGCTGATTTCAAGCCTTCTAATTTCCAATGTAGATGCACAGTAGGTGTACTGAGAAGGGGGATCAGAAAGAGCAGAGCTGCTGACTTGCACGACTTCTGTTCCCAATGTTTTACTATGAACATGTCCACAGTGTCTGCAGCCACATACAGTAGGTCAGTAAGGGCTCATTTACTTCATTTTAAGTGTCTGAAGTGGGCCCATAGTCTGGCCACATATTACGTTAAGAATCAAGAAAGTTCACATTCAATATAATCCTCCCAAATTGTCAAATTTCTTTTATTCTAGAACAAAAGCAAATAAAAAAAAGTTACTGTGCTCTACTACAGCACTTCCTGACAACATGAGAGGGACATGCAGAGCATCTGCAATAAAGCTACCGAGTTTGCCATGTGGATGATATTACAGAAGTGAACTTCATTTTAAACTTTTAAGTCTCACTTAGACTTGTGTGAAGGCTAAATGCATTCCAGGTTCATCACAAAAGATGTGCTAAGTCTTACAGATCATTTTATTAGGAAAGCAGGCACAATCTGAGTAGAAGAAGCCTGTCCCCTGCTGGCATGCTGTAGAGAGGGGCCAATGCGCTCTGCAGAGGTCTGTCACACTGTCTGGTTCTAAAAGTGTACAGTGGAGGCAGTGGGGAATTTCTGTCAATCTCTATTATGTTCTGGTTGTGACGGGATTTCACCTTTTCCAGCTCCACCACTTTGTCCTGCATTTCTTTCAGTGCTTCCAAAGTCTCTGCTTCTCTTAGCCGTGACTTCTCCACCTCCGACTCCAAATGGCTGACTAACTCCGAAGTCCCCCTCGGATCATTCTGTAATGTGTTCACAAAGTTTAACATGCTCATTAAACAAAAGCAATCAAATGCAGTCACTAATGTACAAGGCGCACTATGTATAGGTTGTAATTATACAGGCTATGATGTACATGATGTATGCTGTGCTTAGACAGGTTATGATGTACAGGGTGTACTATGTGTAGGTTGTAGTTATACAGGTTATGATGTACAGGGTGTACTTTGTTTATATTGTAGTTATAAAGGTTATAATGTACAATGTAGGTGTAGGATGTGGGTAAAAGGGGCTATGATGTATAGGGTGTACTATATGTATGTTGTAGTTATACAGGTTATGGTGTACAGGATGTAATATGCGTAGGTTGTGGGTATACAGATCATGATGTACAGATTGTACTATGTGTATGCTGTAAGTATACAGGTTATGATGTACATGATGTATGCTGTGCTTAAACAGGTTATGGTGTACAGGGTGTACTATGTGTAGGTTGTAGTTATATAGGTTATAATATACAGGGTGTACAATGTATAGGTTGTGGGTATAAAGATTATGATGTACAGAGTGTAGTATGTTTAGGCTGCAATTATACAGGTTATGATGTACAGTGTGCACAATGCGTAGGTTGTAGTTATACAGCTTATGATATACATTGTGTACAGTACTATGTGTAGGTTGTGGGTATAGGAGGTTATTATATACATGGTGTACAATGTGTAGATTGTAGTTATACAGGTTATGATGTAAAGGATGTATGTTGTACTTCTATAGGTTATGAGGTTGAAAGTGCACAATGTGTAGGTTCTAGTTATAGTCTAGTGTACTATGTACTATGTCTAGTGTAGTATATGTGTAGGTTTTAGTTTTAACAAAGTACATTCTGCACGTTATAACCTGTACATGCTGTAGCTATACAAGTCATAATGTACAGGGTGTACTATGTGTAGGCTGTAGTTCTAAAGGTTATAAAATGCAGGGTGTACTTTGTATATGTTGTAGCCATACAGATCATAATGTACAGGTGTACTTTGTGTATGTTGTTGTTATACAGGGTGCATTATGTGTTGATTTTAGTTATACAAGTTATGATGTACATAATCTACTTTGTTTAATTTGCAATTATACAGGTTATGATGTACAGGGTGTACAGTACTATGTGCAGGTTGTAATTATACAGGTTATAATGAACATTGTGTACTTTGTGTAGGTTGTAGTTATACAGGTTATAATATGCAGGGTGTACTATGTGAATGTTGTCGTTATACAGGTTATGCTGTACTGGATGTATTTTGTTTATTTTGTAGTTATACAGATTATGATGTACAGAGTGTACTATGTGTAGGTTGCAGTTGTACAGGTTATGATGTACAGAGTGTACTATGCGTAATTTGTAGTTAGAAGAGTTATGGTGTACAGGGTGTACTTTGTTTATATTGTAGTTATACAGTAAATTTTGTACAGTGTGCACTATGTGTAGGTTGTAATTATACAGATTTTGGTGTATAGGGTGCACTATGTGTATGTTGTAATTATACAGGTTTTGGTGTACAGGGTGCACAAACGTAAACCCTGCACATTATAACATATATTTTGTAGTTATAGAGGTCATAATGTATAGGGTGTACTATGTGTAGGTTGTAGTTATACAGGTTATGGTGTATAGCAGTGGTTCTCAACCCTGTCCTCAAGTACCCCCAACAGGCCATGTTTTGGGAATTTCTCTTAGATAAAATAGAGGTCCAAAATACCAAGCCATTGACTGATTTAAAGCACATGTGCAAGATAAAGGAAAACCTGCAAACATGGCCTGCTGGGGGTACTTGAGGACAGGGTTGAGAACCACTGGTGTATAGGATGTACACTATGTGTAGGGTGTGTGTACAAGTTATGATGTACAGGGTGTACTATGTGTAGGTTGAGGGTATACAAGTTATGGTGTACAGGGTGCACTATGTATATGTTGTAATTATATAAGTTATGATGTACAGGGCTGAACTATGTGTAGGTTGTGGGTATACAGTTTATGATGTACAGGGTGTAATTATGTGTAGGTTGTAACTATACAGGTTATGGGTGTACAGGTTGCCCCATGTGTATGTTGTACATCATAATCTGTATAATTCTAATATACATGGTATGTATGCTGTATTTATATATGTTATGATGTTGAAAGTGCACTGTGTATTTTGTAATTATACAGGTTATGAGGTACATGGTGTACTATATGTAGGTTGTAGTTACACAAAAGTACAACCTGCATGTTAAATCTGTATACTGTATGATGTAGTTATGCAGGTCCCAATATACAGGGTGTACTTTGTGTATGTTGTAGTTATACAGGTTATACTGAGTGCAAGTTGTAGTAATACAAAGAAATTGTATATAGGAAAAAAAGCATCTATACCCAAAACTTTAAACAGAAATCCCTGTATTGTTAAGCCTGAAGTAAGAAGCATAGGAGCATAATCAATGTATTTTCCACAGACTTGTAGGTTTTATAAGACAATATAAGGCTTTGTTACGTGTAAATTTTATACAAAAAATGCTTCTTTATATAAAATAACACAGGTCACCAACTTACTTGGGAATCTAGTTACAAAGTCTTGCCATTGGTGTGTATCTCACCTGTTTATCCTGTAACTGGCGGATTTGGTTCTGGGCACTCTGTAGATTTTCAGTTGCTGTGTAATATTGCTGCTTTACTACAGCCAGCTCTCGCTTTATGGCGTAGTTCTCCTCTGCCTCCTGCGCCCGTGTCACCTGACCCTGATGAAGGTAGCCAGTAAAACTAAGTCAATTTTATCTAATAGTCCTGATACAATATGTTAAGATTTTGCCTAGCCTTATTGTGCAACATTTTTTTTTATTTTTTTGCATATCACCAACTACCCCATTTTGAAAAAGCACCCCCACCAATGATCTGTTTATGGGACACTGGTGGCAGTCTGTTCTACAAACATTTCCTACATACATGTATGCTATAAAGCCCATGTGTTCAAGGCTTTAGGATGGTGGTACGTGGACTTCTTACAGGTCACTAGTGACCCCCTCATTTTCCTAGCATAATTCCTGGAATGAATTTGCCTACTATCCGGATCTGCTCTAGCAATATGCAGATCCACTATAACCATAAACCTAGTTGTAAAAAGGAGATCAACTTCTGATCTAGGCAATGCCTGCCAAAAGGGGAGGGAAATGTTATGTCTGTGGCATGTTCTGAAAGCCTCAGCAAAAGGAAGGATTCATTTTTACTTTACCCCTGCATGTAAGCTCACACTGAATTAATCTTCCCATGCCTCACTACTCTTTGTTGACATAAGCTTGTATGCTTGGCTAAGATACAGGGATGGAAAAAAGTATTTGACCCCCTGCTGATTTTTTACATTTGCCCACTGACAAAGAAATGATCAATAATTTTAATGGTAGGTTTATTTGAACAGTGAGAGACAGAACAACAAAAATATCCAGAAAAACGCATTTCAAAAAGTTATAAATTGATTTGCATTTTAATGAACGAAATAAGTATTTGACCCCTTCGCAAAACATGACTTGGTACTTGGTGACAAAACCCTTGTTGGCAATCACAGAGGTCAGAGGTTTCTTGTAGTTGGCCACCAGGTTTGTACACATCTCAGGAGGGATTTTGTCCAACTCCTCTTTGCAGATCCTCTCCAAGTCATTAAGGTTTCGAGGCTGATGTTTGGTAACTCGAACCTTCAGCTCCCTCCACATATTTTGGATGACTGGCTAGACCACTCCAGGACCTTAGGGAAGGAAGTTCTCATACAAGATTTGATGGTACATGGCCCTGTCCATCGTCCCTTTGATGCGGTGAAGTTGTCCTGTCCCCTTAGCAGAAAAAAAACCCCCAAAGCATAATGTTTCCACCTCCATGTTTGACGGTGGGGATGGTGTTCTTGAGGTCATAGGCAGCATTTCTCCTCCTTCAAACACAGCGAGTTGAAGTCAAAAAGCTTGATTTTGGTCTCATCTGCCACACATTCACCCAGTTCTCCTCTGAAATCATTCAGATATTCATTAGCAAACATCAGACAGACCTGTACATGTGCTTTCTTAAGCAGGGGGACTTTGCGGGCACTGCAGGATTTCAGTCCTTCGCGGTGTAGTATGTCACCAATTGTGATCTTGGGGACTATGGTCCCAGTTGCCTTGAGATCATTGACAAGGTTCTCCCATGTAGTTCTTGGCTGATTCCGCACTGTTCTCATGATCATTGAAACTCCACAAGGTGAAATCTTGCATGGAGCCCCAGACCGAGGGAGATTGACAATTATTTTGTGTTTCTTCCATTCACAAATAATCACACCAACTGTTGTCACCCTCTCACCAAGCTGCTTGGCGATGGTCTTCTAGCCCATTCCAGCCTTGTGTAGGTCTACAATCTTGTTCCTCACATTCTTGAACAGCTCTTTGGTCTTGGCCATGGTGGAGAGATTGGGATCTGATTGATTGCTTGCTTATGTGGGCAGGTGTCTTTCATACAGGTAACAAGCTGAGATTAGGAGCACTCCCTTTAAGAGAGTCCAATAACCTTAGCTTGTTACCTGTATAGAAGACACTTGGGAGCCAGAAATCTTGCTGATTAATAGGGAATCAAATACTTATTTCACTTATTAAAATGCAGATCAATTTATAACTTTTTTGAAATGCGTTTTTCTGGATATTTTTGTTGTTATTCTGCCTCTCACTGTTAAAATAAACCTACCATTAAAATTATAGACTGATCATTTCTTTGTCAGTGTGCAAATGTATAAAATCAGCAGAGGATCAAATACTTTTTTCCCAAACTGTAAGTGCACAATTTATGAAACATGTTGGTGTCCATCCTGTCTAAAGGTGATTGGACCATACCTTCTGGTCTGACTACCCTTTAGATTAAGGGACAATCCACACTATATGCAGTGACAGACGTTTTACTGCATGGTAAAACGCCTGTCGCCGTAGAAACACACAGGAAACAAATTGTTTCCTATGTGTTCCATTCACACTGCAATGCAGCATAGCATTGTGCTGCAGCAGGCTGCATTTTATCGCAGTGCGCTGACCTGGATGGCACTGCAATGTCATGCAGTGCATCGGCCCGCCCAACATTGCACTGTATGAAGTGTACGTTTTGTACACTTCACATAAAATTTATTTTAAAAGAAAAGGGGGGGGGGGGCAGTGCAATGCGCTTAATCGTGCATTAAACTGCCCCCTAGCCAGCCAGCAGTGCGATGAATTGCTCCATCTGATGTGCGATTTGGCTGCGGGCCAGTGTGAGTTTGCCGTTATAGTCACTCCACACACTGCCCATGTTCAGGAGACATCTGTATGGCCCCTGGTACCCAAGCTGTTATGCTGACCACTGTTTCTTAACCCACTAGGTCTAAAACATGTAAATATTGGTAGTATGACCTAAGTACTCAGGTTCAACTACATTTACTATGTCTAGATTTTTTCGCCTATAGCCTCTTAACAATTGGAGACGTTTTTGCCCTAAGGAAGAATTGCCACCCAGCTCCCATTTTCTGTTATGACAGGAAAAAATACACTGGGAAAAGAAGGAAATTATAGGGGGATGATCCTAAACCCCTAAAAGGCAAGAAGATAGAAAACTGTACCTGGATGAGCCTGTCCGCTAATGCAGCGCTCTCCTATGAGACAGTCCACAAGGACGAGGAGACGGGAATGAAAGAGGTAAAGCAAGAAAGAACCAGAGAGAGAGAAAAAGAGAGAAAAGAGCAGAGGGGAGAGAGAGAGAGAAAAAAGGTAACCACCACCGCACTACAAGAAGCAGGACTGAATTAGACAGATCTCTCTAACAAGGCTGCTACATTAAATTACTGCAATATCACCCTGATAGAATTTAAAAATGGCTGCTTTAATGGAGGTCCTCTGCTGGATTTTAAAATTTGACCCAGATTTCATATAAATCGTTTTTTCCTACATTCCCCTTATAAGCAAGAAAGAGGTCTTATTTGGTTTACACATCAACCAGGTGGAATCTATCTATCTATATCATGTAAAGGTTCTTGAAGTGAACTGCAATATTTGCTTGCACCACCTGAGAGGGTTCTTTTTTGTTTTATGGTCGGAGGGAGTGAAAACCATAAATGTGTGGGAGAGTAGGCAACAAGAATATTGTTTTCTAATACATGCCCTTTAATTTAAAGTGCAGAACCACTTGTAAGAAAAAAGGAACACCCGAGAAAAAATGCTTGTGATAGAAGAAGTACAAATTGCAACGGGCAAGGTTAAGCAGCCATCTTTAAATGTGATGTGTGGAGGGAAAAAGGGGATAGGAGCAAGATGGCAGTACAAATAGACCATGTGATGAGCAAAAAAAGGGTACAGCTAAATATAAAACCACCACAAATCTTACCTTTTCTAGAGTTTCAATACGTTGCTTCAGAAGTCTATTCTCTGTTCTTAATCTCTGCATATAGTGGTGACACACAGAACAGATGTCATGTGAAAAAAGAAAACTTATACTTAAATTCAAGGCCACAAAGAACTATTGTTTGCTGTGTGATCTGACAAAATAGATATTTTGAATGAATTAGAGTTGTACCTCTAAGAAATAGGATATATGCAAGTTACCATGCTTTCGCTCTTCTTTACATTCAGAAAGACCATATATACTTTTTGTTATAGGCCAAGTTCAACTTTTTTTTAAAAATAAAGAAAAAAGAAATAAAATTCACATCTTTCTTCCTAAGCAGCCTGCAGAGCATTGCGCCCACTATCAGCAGATCGCAGGTGTGATGTCCGGCTCCTGCAGACTCTCAGGATACTTCTGATACAGGCAGCTACTTGAGAAAAGGAAGATCAATGAACTACGAAGATGCTCACCAGTGCCTGCACAGTTCATTGAGAACTACAAGCCATCAGCTGCGGTGGATGATGGTACTTGTAGTCTATCCGTTCACTGGATGAATGACACGTGCCATTTTCAAATTGTGACAGCGGGTGCAGGGAGAGGATCCCCGCCCACTGTCAAAATGGGCGATCGGGGGGCTGCAGGGATTGGCGTACAGCAACATGTTACACCCTATATACGGGTGTAAGGTGTTACAAACAAGGAACCTATCCTTTATGCCAAGAGAACAGATTTCAACATGTTCACCCTTCCTTACTTCTAGAAGAATCCTTAATTTTTTTTTTTAAATGTCCCTTCTCTGGATCCGGAGGGTAGTAAACTCAACGAGTTTAGCATCGATGTTGGAGGCCTTGGCCTTTATTTTTACGGTTACCTTTGTCTAGATCAGGAGGAACATTATTATACAGGATTTATATAGCGCCAACAGTTTGTACAGTGCTTTGCAAAGTCTAGGCACACAGTATAGTTACAATACAAGGCAAGACATGAGGGTTAGGAAGGCTCTGCTCTATTTACAGCCCATTCTTTTTACATTTCAAGGACCACACTCTACAGTTTCATTCTATTAGGTCTAATGGTAAAAAAATATATAAAATAATAAATTACATAACTTTTTTTTCTATGGCCCCATACTGCTTTCATAACACACTTAACTTCTTCATGGGCAAGGATTGACACCTAGATGCTCAGACCAAATTTAGGAGCAGCTTTATATGCCATATACACTGACTTAATCCTATGTGTACTTTTCATATCTAAGATGTATGTATATATATATACACACACACACACATATATACATACACAGTATATATTTATATCTATCTATCTATATGTGTATATATATATATATATATATATAAATATAAGGGCGAGTTCACCTTCATCAAAAAACTGCCTATGCAGATAAGGGGCATCTATAAATACAAACAAACTGTGCAGCTTTTGGTATAGATGTAGGTCATTTATGTACCTTCTGGATCCTGGCTGGCATACTTCAAGGATGTTGCTAGGCCATTGCTAAGAGAGGCCTAGTCATTACTGCTCACCTCCACCATCACAGGAGTGAGCTCTCAAATGCTGAACTCAGAGCTACTGCATCAGGGGAGAGAAAGTGCACGAGGGGGGGTTGGATCAGAGAAAGAGCTCAGTCCTGTGATGGAGAAGTAAAAGGAAGGCATTTCTTAGCAACGTCCTAGAACTATTCCAGTCAGTCTTCATAAGGTATGTAAATGGCCTATACCTATGGCAAGAGCATTATTAAACTTTAGTCAGATCACAGCTACATGGTATGGTTTTATCTACAGACACCCCTTATCTATATAGGCAGTTTTGTTTTTGTTTTTTGGTAAAAGGTGAACTAACCCTTTAAAACCTTGTACAAAGTAAAAGCCTTATTTCCCTGTTCAAAGTGAGTGCCAAGAGAAAGAAATGCACTGGCAGCTGTTTACTAACAAAGCCATGTGATCACCATGTTCTAGTTCACATGGTGATCATATGCTAAGGGACCATACCAATTGCTTTTGAAACGTTCATAGGGACTGACGATCAGTATGGTTTCCCAACATTTGAGACTAGTAGCACTGTCAGTGAGTGTGGCCTGAAAGCTAGGTACACGCCATGCTGGAATGTAGACTGATGTAGCATCGTGCAGGAGAACGGTAACCTACAGACCACAAATGGGATTAACAACGCATTTGGCAATTTGCAGTAGGTACTCACCTTGATTTCTATTTGCTCCTCCATCTCCTTACTTTTAATAGCAGCATATTCTTTTTCCAGTCTAAACAGGAAGGACAGAATATTTCAGCTTTAAAGCCTACTCTAGAGCAACAAGTTACCCCATTAATAGCTCAATCACATCTTCATACCGTTTCATCCTCTTTGGATTGTACTTGATTTGGTAGGCCTTGTGGATCAGTTTATCAGGGCAGCTGTCAAACTGGTGTGGGATAACCTTCTGAAAATACTGAAAACATACAGAAATTAAACTGTGCTTCCATGGGATCTGCAGTGCATCTTAGGTCAACAAAAATTAAATACTGGTTTGATTGCATTGGCTGCTATATCTGTGAATAACTGCATTGATCAAGATATCTTAGCACACATTTTTTGTCTTTAAAAGGATAAGTTAGAAAAAAACCTTTTAGAAAAAAAAATTAATAAATGGACTTTTTTTGCAGGTAAAAAAATGTGCATTTATTATTCATTTTTT
Organism: Glandirana rugosa; assembly: GCA_018402905.1. NCBI lineage: Eukaryota > Metazoa > Chordata > Amphibia > Anura > Ranidae > Glandirana > Glandirana rugosa. Next base: position 447,568 of record BLSH010348234.1, read on the forward strand.
GAGCCTGTAAAGCATTGCACCCACCAGTGTTCACTTCGTTGACGCAAATATTTTCGTCCAATAAATTAATACAAGTTTAGTCGACTAAAACACAACTACAAACTAAAACAATTCAGATGACTAAAATACGACTAAAACTAAAATGGCGTTTTAGTCAAAAGACTAGGACTAAAACTAAACTGAATTTATATCACAATGGCTAAATCTGTGTCTGTGGTGCATGTTCAAACCTTAATACCATAAATAATAAACGTGCTCGATTTTTACTCCAGGAGTATATAAGGTTTGGCAGTTCTAAAGAAATAATGCATTCAAATTTAACCAAACCCATTAGATTTTAGTTGACTAAAATGTACTGGAGATTTTAGTTGACTAAAATACCACTAAATGTACTGGAGATTTTATTTGACTAAAATACGACTAAAACTAAAATGGCATTTTAGTCAAAAGACTATGACTAAAACTAAATCAAAATTTGATGTCAAAATTAACACTGGCACCAGTGATCAGCAGATCCCTGCTAGCTGTCAGATCGGGGGTCAGGGGGGCAGTCCGTTCGGAACACGTTACATGAAACACCCCGGTGAGACTTGGATGCCACTTTGGCTTTGAACTGTAGGCTCAGTTTCCTGTTCTTAGCTAACAGGAGTGGCACCCAGTGTGGTCTTCTGCTGCTATAGCCCATCTGCTTCAAGGTTCGATGTGCTGTGCTTTCAGAGATTGTATTCTGCATACCTTGGATGTAACGAGTGATTATTTGAGTTACTGTTGCCTTTCTATCATCTCAAACCAGTCTGCCCATTCTCCTCTGACCTCTGACATCAACAAGGCATTTTTGTCCACACAACTGTCGCTCACTGGAGATTTCCTCTTTTTCTGACCATTCTCTGTAAATCCTAGAGATGGTTGTGTGTGAAAATCCCAGTAGATCAGCAGTTTTTGAAATACTCAGACCAGCCCATCTGGCACCAAAAACCATGTCACGTTCAAAGTCACTTAAATCCCCTTTCTTCCCCATTCTGATGCTCGGTTTGAACTTCAGCAAGTCATTTTCACCACGTCTACATGCCTAAATGCATTGAGTTGCTACCATGTGATTGGCTGATTAGCAATTTGTGTTACCAAGCAATTAAACAGGTGTACCCAATAAAGTGGCCGATGAGTGTATATCTGGCTACTATGTAGATGTGGACTGGCTTCTTAACCCTTTCTCCATGCATTACATAAAGCAGCTGACAGTTCCTACCTGTGACATCCCCTCCATGTCCAGCTGCATGAGCTCCGTCTGGTTTACAGTCAGTATTGCCATCCCTACTCGGAATATGACCTCCAGTCCCTGCAAAGGGGACAAAAAGGACATAAAATCCCAAGTCTTGCCTAAGACTTCCATCGAATACCAAATAATAAGGGCTGCCACTTACCTCATAAATGAAGATATCAAAGATACGTGTCGCCACGGGCAGGGGGAAGGTGGTGAGAAACAGGGTTAGAAACCAGGAAGAGGAATACATTGATGTGTGGAAACAGTGAGAGCGGAAGTGTAGATTCAGCTCCGGGAGCTGGTCCTGTGAAATACACATTGCAATATGGATGAGACCTTAAAAAATATATGTAAAATTAATGAAGTAAAAGCTGATTGTCCTCCAATAAATGCTCTATTACATAGATTTTTTTTTAAATGCCTTCTATACCTTCAATTTAACCGTTATACCATGTTCATGTGACCACATGCGCCCCCCAGCAATTTTCATAAGTGTGGGAGAGGGGGTGTTTCCATTGCAATAAGAATTACACCATGGACATCAGGGAAATGAGTTCCCTAAGCCCCTCCTGGGAGCCAATGTCAAGAAAAGTAAGGCGGGCGGAAGGCAGGGTGGCAATGTTGACTACAAATGTACAGGCACGTTGCCCTGTAGCTAAGATTAGCAAAGCCTGGCATGTAAAGTGACCACGTCAGCATATATCTTGCTTCTATGCTTAAAGTGGTCAGAATTATAAATGAACATGAGGAACTGGCAGGATCACTCGATATTTCAAAGTAAATGGAACTGCAGTGATACAAGAAACATTTCACAAACACTGAAGACAGTTTTATAATTTTTTTCCCACAGATAGATCTTTCTTTTGGTGGTATTTAATCACTGTTGGGTTTTTTATTTCTTTACTAAAAAAACATGAAAATTTTGAAAAAACAAACAAACAAAAACAACAAACGTTTTATGGTTTGTTACAATATTTTGAAAGCAGGTCATTTTTCTCCTTCATTGATGTGCACTGTTGAGGAAGCACTGATGGGCACCGATAGGCTGCACTGATAAGGAAGAAACACTGGGCACTGATGAGGTGACACTAGTGGGCACTGATGGGCAGCACTGAAGGGCACTGATAGGTGGTACTGATAAGCGGCAATGATAGTGGGCACTGATGGATGGCACTGATATGTGACACTTATAGGCAGCACTGAGAGGTGGCATTGAAGATGAGTCACTGATGGGCACTGGCTGGCAGAACTGATGGGCATTGATAGGTGGCACTAGTAAATGGCACTGCATAGCAGCTGTGCCTCTCTGTATAAGGGACCAATGTCACCTCTTCTCCTCATGCTGTCAGCGTGAAGGAAAAAAAAAAAAAAAAGAAGCTGAATACCGATCCTTTTACATTACATTACATGATCAGCTGTCACTGGCTGACAGCTGATCATGTAATAAGGGGCCGAGACAAGCCCCTTACACTGATCTGTGATCAGCCGAGTCTCATTGAGTCTGTGATCACAGAGTGCGCTGCACATGTTCCGCAGGCGGCTCATGCACAGGAGGACGTCCATGAACCCCCTAACAGCAATTCAGGTCTGCGCTGTAGCTGTCTTTCGGCTATAACGTGGACGGGAAGTGGTTAAGTATTGCATCCCCTCCCCCTTGCTAAGATGCTGCATTAAACTTAAATGGTCATTAAACCCACATCACTAGAAACTAGCAATAAATGTTGTATTACATGTTTCCCATACTCACTCAGTCACTATGGGAATCAATTTCTGTATTCTGCAAAATAACCGCTTCATCCTGCTGCTCTGTCTCCCCCTCCTGTCCATGTCTCCACTGCATTTGGGGATTTTGCAGAGCAGTGTTGGCAGCTCTGCACATGCTCAGTTTTCAGTGAGTTTCTACCCTGAGCACTTCCTCTCTATCATAGCTGAGCAGCCCATGTGACTATAGAGTCGCACATGTGAGTGTATACACAGTGGTAAATGACAGCTGACTCCCTCCTTCCTCCTTCATACCCACTAACCAGGTAAGCACAATGGGGGTGGGATATTACATCTTGTATGATGGAGGCTTCACCTCCCTGTTATTCTAAGACACAGGCTGGAGGGGCGTAACCCAGCCTGTGACTGGCAGAAATCCGCCTACACCATGTTATTGTCAAAAATAGTAAAGATCTGATTTCAAATACATATTTTTATGGCAATTTAAATCAATTTACTGGTCTTTATTTTTACTCAGTGGATGTTTTTTTTTTTAACATGTGACCAGCAGCAGAGGACTAGAAGCTTTTCCTGCCACTGTTTCCCTGCAGACAGGCTGGGAAAGATCTGGGTCATGTGACAGCTGTATATCAACTAGAAAGGGTATTTAGGATGTTTTTTTTATTAAAATAAATACAGTGCTATCATCCACATACAGAAAGAGAAGGGATAATGTAAATTAAACAGTATGTGTTTAGAATAATTTTAAAAAGAAGTAAAAACCTTTATTGCTGGGGGTGACCGCAACATTTTAAAGAAGAATTCTCGGGGAGTACGGATGCTGCGGCACAGTGCAGGAGTTCATTTGTGAGATTTGGGCTACTTAATATTCCCTGGGGTCTCACAATAAAGCGGGATTTATAATTTCCCCCTTTCATAATCATCACAGGCCAAAGGTAGGGAAAGGTAAGTATATTATCTAACTCCACCCCAAATGCAGCATTTCAGCAAGGGGGATAGGGGCTATACTAAATATTCAGACCTTGCTATTTAGGTGCAAATGTTTTTGTTTGAGTAGTAGTAGTAGTAGTAGTAGTAGTAACACTCCAACCCTAACAAAAAAAGAAATAAATAATCGTGACTCTAACCCCAACCTAATCTCTAACCCCTTACACTAAAAAAAAAAAAAAAATGAATGAACAATAATAATAAAAAAATAAATAAAAGCTGATGGAAAAGCTAAAAAACCTACCAACCAATGATGCAACAGATGACAGCTTTCTCTATTGGCTAATAAAAAATGGCAAAGCTCAAAAACGCTGTATAAAAACGTGCACATCACACATAAAAACACACCAAAGAATGGCAGAAACATGATCAAAGACGCTACATTCAGGTGTGAATGCAGCCTAAGGTTGCATGCACACCAAAGTGTTTTTTCATGCTTTTTGCAGAAATGCAGGACATTTTTTTAACATGGGTTCCTATGGAACATGTTCACATCAATGCATGTTTGTGCCTCTGCGTTTTTGGAAAGGGCCAGGGACTTTTTTAAATGTAGGGATGGACTTGGGCGTGTTCAGAACTGAATGTGCCCGATCCCGCCAGGAAGCTGACACTGCAGGCAGCTAATGACAGGCAGTGAGACATTTCCTGATCCCTGCAGCTGCGGATTGGGAAATGTCTCACTGCCTGTGATTCGCGCTGTGCAGTGTCAGCTTCCTGGCGGGATCGGGCACATTCAGTTCCAATCACGCCCGAGCCCATCATTGTTTAAATGCAAAACGGTGCTTTTTTTGGTTCAATAGCTTTCAACGGAGAAGCTGCAGAAAAGCATGTAGTGCATTTTTACCGCAATTTGCGTTTTTAAATCTACCCAACAAAAAATGTTCTCATAAAAAAAAAAAAAGCACATAAAAGGAAAAAAAACCCGCAAAATGCGGTAAAAAAAAAAAAAAAAACCCGCAGGAAGCACAGCAAAAAGCACTGTAGAAAAGCTCAAAAGCAACATGCATAGATGTGAATAGAGCCTAAAGGCTCTTTCACATGGGCGATCTGCCTGGCGGACTTTGCTTTGCTCAGCAGGGGATCGCTCCGCTGATCCACGCGGAGCAGGCGGGTGACGAGTCTGTCTCCAACAACTGTGCAAAGCCACGCTGTCATCTATAGGGAGATCTGATGAAAACAGACCGCCTGTCCATTTCCATGCAATCCCATCCACTTCACCAGACGGATGAAAAATAGGGGTTCCATCCGTCTGGATCAGATATCGGCAGATGTCAGAGGACATGTCACCGCTGACACCCGCTGCCCCATAGGGCTGAATTGAGGGTCCCATCATGTCCATCTGAAAACCTGACAGGCAGACCACATCAGAAAGCCTGTGTGAAAGGGGCTTAAGGTAGTAATAGCAGTAAAAACCGGACAAGAATTCTTATACTTTCCCACTCTATTCAACACAAAAAAAGGTTACTATGTAAGCAGTAGAAGTTAGGATCGCAGTTTGGTAGGAGATCTCAGTCCATCCTAGTTTATCTAATTAATATTCAAAAACCACTGTTTACCTTGTTCTGTAGACAAACGGCCTCTCCCCTACTAAGGTAAGGTTTGTGGGTTTTCTCAAGCCATGACATTTGTACATATTATATCATGAATGCTGCCAGACACATCCACCTTACTAACTGCTCAGTGTCTGCCACCCCACACCGCCAATTTCCTTCACTGGCTTCTTCTCATACAAAGAAAAAAAATTCTAAATATTAAATACATAGAAAGCCATTCCCAACTCTGTCCTGAGCTACATCACCAACCTTGTCTCAAAAATATCACTCAAACCATCCACTCTGCTCCTCAAAAGACCTCCTGCTCTCTAGCTTCCTCGTAACCTCTGCCCATGCTGCCCTCCAAGACTTCTCTGGAGCCTCTCCCATCCTCTGAAGCTTAATAGGCTCAATGTCAATTAGTACAATTTTATTTAGGACAGAAGTCAAAAGATCGTACCTGTAACATATACTCCAGCTGATATATACATAGGCCCAGCTCAGCCATACTGGGTTTAAAGAGTTCCCGTAACCTATATTCCTGCATCAGCCGTACAAACACACAAAAGGCTTCTTCCTCCGGCATCTGACAGGGAAAACAGCAACATACAATGGAGAAAGATGAAAAGGGATAAGAGAGTGAGGTTGCATATAAAAAGTTATTTTAAAGATCATTTGATTGCACTTAAACATTTCTGACTTTCAGATACTCTGACAATGGAGTCCCAGGTGTCAATAGGTCTGATTTCTTAAATGGAGTCCCAGGTGTCAATAGGTCTGATTTCTTAACACTGGTAAAAGGAAAAGGAGCGCAAAACTTGGGTTGTTGCCTTAACCACTTCAGCCCCGGAAGGATTTCCCACTTTAGGACCGGAGCACTTTTTGTGATTCGGCACTGCGTCGCTTTACCTGACAATTGCGCGGTCGTGCGACATACCCAAATTTGCGTCCTTTTTTTACCCACAAATAGAGCTATCTTTTGGTGGTATTTGATCACCTCTGCGTCATTTCAGATCGCCGCTATAAACAAAAGAAGAGCGACAATTTTGCAAAAAAAAAAACAAACAACAAATTTCTTACTTTTTGCTAAAATACAAATCCAAAAAAAAAAAAAATATAAAAAACCATTTTTTTTTCAACGGTTTTGGCCGATTAATATTCTTCCTCATATCTGTGATAAAAAAATCA